>JBAJNP010007506.1:0-22436 GCA_036877545.1 Yasuhikotakia modesta | reverse complement strand
CAGACTCTAAGTCGTTGGATTTCTGATGCGATTCGCATCGCTTATGAGTCCTCTGGTACCCCCCCTCCTAAGGGGACCAGGGCACATTCTACTCGGGGTATGGTGGCCTTACCTTATCCAAGGCCTTCTATGCAGGTGTCCCAATTCAGGACATCTGTGACGCTGCGGGATGGTCCACTCCCTTAAATTTCATTAGGCATTATGGCCTTGATACTTGAGCCACTCCTGCCTCTTTGGTCCTCTTGCCCTAACCCGTGCAATCTAACACAGAGGGCAGGGGGGTCACTTCAGTATGGATAGTGGGCATCTCGTTCCCATAGCGCTTCGACGCAGCTCGAGTTCCTGAAAGGGAACGTCTCAGGTTACGTATGTAACCCTGGTTCCCTGAAGGGAACGAGGCGCTGTGTCTCCTGCCATACCTCAGTTCCGCCTGCCTGCGTTCGCTTCATTCACTAAGATAACCCGAGCGCCATTTGCCATGTGCGTTTTATAGTCTTGCCGTCACCCCGCCTGTGACGACGCCCCCCAATTTGTGATTAGACACCTGTATCAGAGTGCATAAAAGCTGATGGCGTTCCCATAGCGTTTTGACGCAGCATCTCATTCCCTTCAGGGAACCAGGGTTACATACGTAACCTGAGACCTTTTAACCTTTCAAAAGTTTTTGAAAGGTTAAAAGCAGAATCTATTATACACATTTGTTTTGATTATCTTTCTCTTGCACACATTTAGTTTAGATTAATTTCAAAACTCCAGCAGAAACATTTGAAAAGTTTGCCCATGAGACAATCAACAAATTTCTTACAGTTCAGATCCCTGCTTATTCTTGTGGCCAATTATCCTCCTCTCCTGCTATCTGCCTCTGCCTCTAGAGAGAAGATCTGCCTCTTGGTGGAGGTCTGTTTCAGCTCTATTAAACAGTAAAGCCAATGAATGAATCCTCAGAGAGAGGTTGCTTTTACTGTTCAGACCTGTCTCCATGGAAGCCAGCCAGAATACAGTACATTCACCTCCAGGTGTCCTGCAATTAGAGTCAGTGAAAAACCTTGACCCTGATTTTTGAGAAACTTGTTCTCATACGTATTCTCCCGGCTGTAGTCGAATAAAATGATTTTCAATAAAAGACCCCTGCAGATTGCATGTTGTTAGATCGGTCTGCTGTAATCCTAAAGGACATTTAAAAAGCTCTAATGTAATAAAACTTAAAAACTTTAGAAAGCTTTGAACTTGGAACAAGAAGGTTTTATTGAAAGACAAAAAAAAATCAAAGGGGGAGAAAAATTTGAAAAGAGTCTGGAATTGCATTTAAATAAAGGTTAAAATTGTAAAGCAAGTGCAGGACATTAGTAGTAATAATAGATGTGTAATTCAAGTTGCTTTATTGGAAGCCCCAATTTCTTTTTACTGTTGACGTAGTTTAAATTAAAACAATAGTCTTCACTCAATAGTCTTGACTCTTCAGTGACAAGAAACTTCATTGGAGATTATGCCATCATTTTCCATGAATGCTAAAAATCATCTAAATATATAAGTCAAATTATTTACGGCTAATGTACGCCTGGTACATTTACAAACATATAGCTTAGCATGTGTGTGACAGCTTTGCTGAGATCTTTTGTTGAGATCCATTTCTGCCTTCCTTAGTGCATGTCCAATTCTACCCATTAAACTCAAAACACTGTCTCTGATTCTCCTGTTTGTACAGAATCTTCACTCTTGTCTGGATAAAACAAAATATTTAGAGTTATAAAATGCCTGTAAGTTGCTGAAGAGGGCAAGTTTACTTCATACTGGACTAGCCATGTGTTCTCTGTAGAGTTTCTGCAGTATGAGCATGTCTCAGTAATAGCATAAAATTTACAGCCTTTCCAAATAAACATCAATCTCTGTTGTTCAAATCCAGGGTCATTACACTGAACCCCCAGATTTCATTAAACTGCTATACAATAGCAGCTTTGGAAATAAAACCGCAATGACTGAGTAATATCCATGTCCATATTATTATTATGTCAACGTGATGTCTGGCATTTTACGTGTCTCACGGCAGAACTTGTGCCGAGGGGCCAGACGGGACCCTGAAATGAGGAGAAACTTATTTCTTCTTGGTCACCAGGAAGTCATAAACCTGTCAGTCAATCAGATACATAATCCTCAGGAAACTGTAAACCTGCATGTGTCTCGGGGAAAGAAGATATGAGGAATTATTGCAGAGATTGTGAGGATATGTATCCAGCCTGTGACGTGAGGTGCTATTGAAATGCATTGTAACTGTATTCTGTCAGGTGCATTTAGATTCAATGCATTCAGAAATGCAGTTGTAAAATTGCGACGAGACCTCCATTAACCTGCAGTGAGAATCTAAAACTGGCAACAATACAAAGAAATGTAAGTCATAAATATGCAGCATAATCCTATCCTCCTCTTTCAAAGATTATACAAAGGTTTGTATTAAACAGCATAAGCCTGGTGGTGACCTGGGGTTTGTGTTAAAATAATTCAGTGATAAAAAATCAAGTATACAAAGAGATTCATTATATATAAAGATATTTAAAGACATTATAAGATCTTGGCTTCACATTAGACAAGTTTTAAAAATAAATGATTAAAACTTCTTCACATGATCAGCTGTGTAGTATACTGTACAGTTACTTACTTTTGCATTTTTTGCATACTTTAAATTTTAAATTGCAAACTTCAGTAAATACATTAGATTTCTCCTAAATAAAGAGCAGACATCCCGTGCCACAGTGCCCATCATGTGCATTTGAACTCTCACTGAACCCCTGCAGCATCCAAACACATTACATTGTAATATGTTCCCGCCCCTTCGGTGGTGTTAAACACACAACTTACTTTGCGTTTGCATCACAGCGTGTGGCAGCATGGGAAGGATTTTCTTGTGGCGCATCACTGCTGAAGTGGGTTTTGCTGTGCACACGCGCTGATGATGCGCACAGGGCATCAGAGGCCAGACACAGAGTTCTGAGCTATAATTCACCATGGGACTCCTGTGCTTCTCTCACATTTTGATTGAGGGCATACGGGGCCATGAAACGAGAAACATGGTGACTAAAAATGAGCGATGCTGCGCTTGAGTTTTCTCTCTAAATCTTTTTTATGTCCCGTCTCTTTTGACATTGCTTCTCTTTCGAAACACTATTCCATTTCTTCTGTTGAGTGACGTTGTTATTTTGCAGAGGTCAGCCTTATCTGAGAATCAATTTCTTTTTTAAAATAAATGCAATGGCACGAGATCAGGTTACACATACAAAACTGTATAACAGTTTTATCATTTAGCACTCATACATTTTGTGAGTCATGGCAGTTTCTAGACATAAAAGCCTGAACTGTACATTTAGCTGATTTGTTCCAAATGTTGTTTTTAATTATTTGAGACAATCTTTGTTAAAAGTTTTAAAACAAAAAAGAATGTCTCAAATGTGTGGTTCATTTAAATAACATTTACAACAAAAAGAGATTTGATGACAAAATATTTTATCAAGTAAAATTAATATAATAATAACTATGAGTAAACAAATGAAATGTTAACTAAACAAAATGTTTTTATGTTTGCCTTTCATTTGTAAGTTAGAAAATATTGTAAAAGGGTTAGCCTATTTGACCTTAATAAAATGTCCCTTTAAAAATATATTTTTTTATAATACTTTAAAACATAATAATATGATTATTCCAAATTCCTTATGGCAACAGAAACCTTTAAAATGTGTTTTTTTTTGACAGCACATATAAAAAAACAAATATCTAGATCTAATTGAGCTGGAATCTTTGGCCCAGAACCTCATTACCTCTGTAGAAATGTAGAACACATATCTCATTAAAAAAAACCTTTGCACTGTCTCACNACACACACACACACACACACACACACACACACACACACACACACACACATTTAATACTCATACCCTGTAATTAGAAGGGATTAATGTTCATCAGGACTCATATCCTCCTAACCCCTCCGACAACCATCTTTCATTACAACATATAAATGACAAGCACTGTGTGTGTGTCTGGGCTGGGCATGTATTTAATGTATTTAACTACTGCAATTAATTCAATAATAATTTAATATGCTTAACATACAAACTACTTTCCAACAATAATTTCTTTGTTATGCTTTTGAAGAAATAAGATTAATGTATTTGAAAATTTCCTTGGTCACCAAATTTAATTAAAATGTTCAGCATTGACAATGTAAGCATGGGTATGATTTGATATTTGCATACTGATTTGTGATTGGTCATATTATATAACCTATAATCTTTATATAGCACAATGATTGAATTATATAAATGATTCTTATGTACAGCCAACTAATAGCAAAGTATCCTGAGGGCAACGTTTCATGCAACCAAAGTCAAAAACCTAAACAGTCACAATAGTTTTTTATTGCACTACAGACACTGGTGTTACCTTCTGCAATTGTAATTCTGGTTCCAATTGCACTTCTTGCCAAGACTTGACTTCTAACAACCCTCCTTTTAGTCTTTTAACAACCATCCTCTATCTTCAGTTTATATCATGAACATAAGGTTAAATGCCCTTCATCGCTCCTCTTCAGGTCATTGGTGCACCTGGCAGTGACTGCTGTACTGTGCTGTAGTGTGTGTGTGTGTTTAAACACTGTTCACTTGGTCTATTTCCAAGAGTTCAGTCAACACAAATGGTTGATTGGCAATAAAAAGGCATTTGAGATTTGCAGTAATCTCTCTTTTATGAGTTTTGCTTCATTAATGCAGGGACTCCTATTATGCATTTCTTATAAGTTAAATTTAGTGGATGGAATTCTTGGAACTTGTTCAGGTCTTGGTTGAATTACAATGAATAGAAAATACCTGGCAGGGAGAAGTGTGTGGATTTGGTCAGGTACTCTTCTTTTATTACTGTCCTTACTGAGAATGTGTGTGATATTTTGTGTTTTTGTTTTGCATCTGGGCACATAAGCATGTGTTCTTTGTTAAGTCTTAAAAATTCATTTTGCCACTAAATTATCACAGACATGTGCGGCAATAAATCTAAAGGTATCTAAAGATATATCTTGTGTTGTCACAAATGTGATGTCACAATGTCACAAAGAACAGTAAAACAATAATGGTATATTATATGGATGACCAAAGTACTCTAATAGTTAAATTAAAAAATTAATTAAACCAATAAATAAATGTACAAATTCATTTTGCAATAATACCATTAGATAATCAAATACTTTGCACAATTTCCATGAAATTACATAATTGTTATTTTAAGTTTTGCATAAGTTTTATTTTATGTTTTACTGTACATAGTCTGATAATTGCTACCATTTAAACCACTGTCCTATGTTGTTCCTTTAAAACATTAGTAAAAAACACTGTTATGTATTCTCTCCTCTCACGTATATAGGAGCAGGCAGAGCTGGTTTATAACCTGTGTCTAATAAATCTGCTTGCATGCAGGGCCAAAGTAGCGTCATGTTTTAACAAGTGAAACTGACACTGTGAGGAGAGGACGAGAGAGAGAGGGAGGGAGTGCTGTGGTTCTTGAATTCCCCACGATTAATGTTCCACATCTGCAACCACAATCGCTGTTAAAAATCATTTCATGACAAGTCATTGTGGTTGAAGCCGCGGCAGCATAGTTCTGTGTGTTGCACGACACCTCGCAAATGCTTGAAATGGAAACATCTATGAGTTCAACCGTTTGCACCGCTGAGGCCACAGGTGGTGTATTTCAAGCGTTGTGATCGGTGTCCAAGGACACAAAGAATATTAATGCACAGGGTGGCAAATTTCCACTCTCACTTTCCTTCTCTCTTATCTCTCTTTTTCATTGCCTTCATATCTCTCTATATCTTCATCTAGAAATAAACGTGCCACTTTAGGCTTTTCATAACAGAGTGAACAAACTTCTTACTGGTAAATTTGTTTGGCTTGGATGTCCTGTCTCTGAAATTCATGACCTAGAGGAACACGGCTTGTCAAAGAGCATTGGTAATTGGTGACAACTTGTGAACATGGCCGTAGTGGACTGCCCTGAATGGATCTGACTTTACAGCTTGGGACCAGCTTGTTAAAAATAAATTACAAAGTGGCTGACAGGGGAATTACAAAGTTTCTTCCATATATCACAAGAAAATGGCAAATATAAAATTTGAATGTGTTAAATCTCACATGCACACTATCAAATCAGTCTGATCTAATGCTGTACGCTTTTTGCCAAACATCTTATAGATTTTCCTTTCCTCAAAACTTTCTCAGGAGTCTCTAGGTTTCTCAACTACTTACTTATTTATAATAATTTATAAAAATATACAACATATATAATATATTAAACAAAAAAATCATTCATTTGTATGTTCACTGTTGATACAGTGTTGGTCATTTTGTTTGAAATAGAGTAAGGGCTAAATTGTCGTTTTCTCTAAGTTTGATTTTTTAAAAATAACATTCAGATCAGTGCAACTGCAGCTGTGCATTTTTTTATTAAGTACTTTTGCAAGGGAATCACAACCCCTTGATCATAATTTCCGTATTCAAATACACTCAGAAATCAGAGCCAGACACAGTCCTCTGTGGTCAAAGAAAAGTCCAGACCGCAGAAACTAGTCCTAGATTGAGCTGTATAAACACTGATGATGTACAACGTTTATCGCACCTTCAACCAACTTCTGGTCCAGTTTAATAGTGGGAAAGATTTGTTTGTGTCTGTGTGAGTACAGTGTTTCCCAGTTCTTTTTTTATGTAACCCTATAGATCTATTAGTGAGGCTTGAGTTGACACAAACCAGGAACATTTAGCAATCGCATGTCTCATTATTAAATTCTGTTTTATTTAAAGGTTTTATTTAAAAGGAACTGATGAAAGTGGATTAATCACAATGATGTATGTTTATGTTCAAGATGAGGCCTTTGTGGTAGAATAAAATGTGTTTTGAGTCTGTTTATAGGATGATGCAGGATGGTTTGTTTGATGAAGAACAGCATGTGGGCTATAAATAAAAGCTCTCTGTAGTGTCTATTTGTAAAGGTTATGACATTAACACAGTGAAGGGCTTCGGCTAGCGCCTGGTATTCATTATAGCGCTATCTGACAAAACAGAAGCCCACTGTATATAAATTCCACCCTTGTTTATTAGGAAACTCACTTAATGTTATTGTCACAATTTCTATTACATTAATTAATGATGGATGAGCTAATAAGAGTCTTAACAGACATGGATTGTTAGGCAGGAAAGACAAAGAAAAGTTGCGAACTACGTGTGCAATGTATTTTTAATCAGAGCGCACAGTGAGAGACATTTTATTCTGCTTGTGAGTAGTGGAGCCATTTCAACAAGTGCATTATGGGTAATAGCTAAATAATGCAGCATTATCAAAAGAATTCCTGGAAATTGAATCAAACCTGCACTCAAATCCTTCTGCACATGCTTGTTTGTGTGGTTCTATAAATTTTGTAATGCATAAGGAGAATTACATTTCTTGAAATATGGCATTTTCAATAGTCTTTAGAGATTAAACTGTAATCAGCTAGTTGGTCTGTTATCGAGTTGTTGACTGTGGGAATTTAGTTTATGAAAGGGTTTTAATGACTTAATTCTAGATGTGGTCGATGCCTTGTGACCTTACAGGTTGATCTTTGACCCCAACTGCTTAGTAACAGGGTCAGAAGTTGAGAGTGTGGAGAGATGCCTTGTGATAGCAAATGTCATTAAATTTGCACGCATGTAGTGTGCCACACACTCACACACACACACACACACACACACACACACACACACACACACACACACACACACACACACTATTCTGATGATGATGGTTATCTGGCAGTTTATTCTGGTATTCCAGTCAAAGACATGATTATAGAATCTGACTCACGGAACAGAACTTGGCGTCTTATCAGAAATGATGGAATAAAAAATGTGTGTGTGTCTGTTTGTGTATGTGTGTGACTGTAGGACATCTCAATCTGGACAGCCAGGACTTTCCATTCAGAGACAGAAGATGAGCGTGTTATTAAAGGTGTGGAAAGAATGAATGCAGTAGGACTATAACACTCTGTGTGAGTGTATAAAAGACAGTGTGTGT
The DNA here is from genome assembly GCA_036877545.1 of Yasuhikotakia modesta. NCBI lineage: Eukaryota > Metazoa > Chordata > Actinopteri > Cypriniformes > Botiidae > Yasuhikotakia > Yasuhikotakia modesta. The sequence continues at coordinate 14,350 of JBAJNP010007506.1, read as the reverse complement.
GTTAAAATGTGTGACCGTGTCTCCATTTCAAATGGCAACTGCTGGAAATAAATTCGCTTGCTGGAAAATCCAGCTGAAACCAGCTTAGCAGTTGATTTTGCATGTTTTTTTAAATGGTCAGACAAGCCATAGGAAATAAATGTTGCAGTTGCAATGTTTAATAGGGCTGCTGTAGCAAAGGAAGTCTTGTAACAGAGAGTAGCATTGCCTGTTTTTTGTGCTTCAGTCTGACCAGAAAACAGTTTTAAAAACTTTTAATGTGATTTGAGATTTTACTAAAAAAAATAAAATATTGTCAGACATAGTAATTATATATAATCCTGGCAAATCAGTGAGCTGTACTTCCATGCCTATCGCTTAAAAATAGTTGAAAAGTAGTGAAAAGTAGTTGCAAAAAATGGCCACAGGGTGAAATGACTTGGCCTAAAAGAAACTTTAAGCTGTTTTAAAATGATATAGCTCTCAGGGCCTGTTTCTGCAGGACCCCTAGCAGTCACATTTTGGGTCTTATCAAAATCACCTGATTGAACTTGTCAGTTTATAAGTAAAGTACCTCAAGACCTGAATTGGTTCTGTCAGATAAGTGAGACTTCTCAAATGTGCCTGAGGGGAACCAATGGTCCAGATGGTTGAATATGGCACTGCCAGTTGCCAGATTTGTTTTGAACTGTTAGACGTTTGTGTGTGCGCATGTGTGGGTGTGTGTGTGTCAGTGTGTGGAAATGTTTTCAAAAACATGCATGTCTGCATCCGTTCTCTGCACTGGGCTAACATCATATTACAAACACATCACACATGTATTACCCACTGAGCAGATCATGTTTACATTGCATATATTCATGTGTTTTTCATAGAAACTGTCTGAACCCATCTCAAAAGGCCGGCCAATAAATTGAAAGAGAATGCTTTTACAAAGGGAGCAAGCTCCTGTCAAAGCCTCCCTAACTAGCATGACTACAGACACACATTAATTTGTCAACAGCTCAGTGATCTAACGACCTGCCAGAGGATCAGGGTGCAGGTCAAAGTGAATGACCTCATTTTCATTGGTCGTCGTGGTGACTGAGCCACCCGATCTGTCAAGCACTTCTTTTCAGCACGGTGGGAAAGCATGTTTTGGCCCACGACCCCCATCAGCCTCTGATCATTGGACTACAATTCCCAGCCATTGGGAATGTAAGTCAGGTTTGCGCAAGAGCCGCCAGTCAGAGCTAAAGCATCACAGACACAAAGACAGACTTGAGCACACACTGCAGACAAGAGAAACTGGAGATGAATGCCTCCTCCTCTTCTCCCTTCTTCAGCTGTTTTTAAATTCAGCTGAGAGAGAAGAAAAGGAAATGTTCCCCTAGTTTTACCCATTTAAAATGTCTTCCATGCTCCATCGGTTTCCTTCCTTTTATGTCCTCATTGCTTGTTTTGCTTTTTCCTTCTTCTGCCTCCTTCACTGTGTTTTTCCCTTTTCAATTGGTTATTCTTCCTCCCTGCTACAAAAATAGGTGAAAATAGGTGGTCTCTTAGAGAAGAGGGGACAGCCTCACATTCTAGTCCCCTTCTGTCATACAGTTTCTGAGAAAATGTGTGTTAAAGTCATTCAGTTTCTTTTCAGCTAACCTTCAGAGGTCTGCTGAGAAAAAAGCTTATCTTTAGCTCAGTTTTTCCCTTTTGCAATTGGTTGTTCTCTCTCCATATCTCTCTCTTTTCATATTCCTCTACTCTTATGGATTTATTTTTAGCTCAGCGCTATGTGACGAGAGGGGGAACATTGTGACATGGCCTGTTTTGCTACAACAAGGCTCTTCCATTAGCATCAAGTCTGTAAATAAATAAATAACTGCTACAAAAAGGTGGTCTCATAGAGAATAGAGGACAGTTTCACATTTTTCACACTTTTCAAAATGACAAGAACGTTCAAGTGCTGATTTCAGATTCTTTCAGATTAGTCAAAGCTGGACCTTCTAGAAATGTTAAAATCTATAATGAGCAGAGTTAGTGTTTGTGTTGCTGTTTTATATTTAATACTTATGTCTCAAGTTCCAGTTATGTAAGTCGTAAGTCGACCGCATGACGGTCTAGTAGAGACCCTGTTCTGTCTTCTTGTATATTATGAAAAGGTTGAGGGTAATAAGCATTGTGTACCTCTTGTGGATGGGCACCACTGTAAAGGTTCCTAGTCCTGCCAATAATTTTGCTATGAATTTTGATGAAGAGAGAAAGGGAGGCTACTTGGGGAGCTATTGTTGTAAACACAAGATGTTTTCAGTAGAGACCTTCATACTGAAAGTGTTTGTGTGATGAAACCGATGAGGATTAAAGATAAATAATAAAATCTTCAACTCCTTTGTCTTTCACTCTTTGTTTTCTCAACATTTGCCACATCTCTTTTCTTTCAATTACCCACAATGCATCTGTGCAGTGTGAGGTGTACAGGACAACTACAGACCATAAGAATCCTGAAGAGCACTTGGCAAATAAACCCTCCCTACCTGGGTCACTTCCTCACGTTCGGGAGAGATTGCGAGAGTCTATTTGCCCAAATCTCAAGTGTGCTCACTGGCCTACCGCTTATGAATGGATAAACTCTGTGAACTCTTGCTAGCCTGTTTCAGAAACAACTGTACTCTTTCATGGTGCTGACCCAGGCTAAACCCCAGTGGCTTAACACAGCCGTGTCCGCATTGATCAAGGTCCCCAGGAGGTGCTGATTTAAAGTCAGCTGTCTTCCTTCACTCACAGATCTTTATCAGCCCCAGACAGGTAGTAGAACTGACCCCAGAACAGCGTGGCATTATAAACACAGACATACAGGTTCACATCTCTACTATTTGTTTCTGTTTCCTCTCTTGAGAGTGTCTGCCGTTCCATCTGTTCTCTGTCCTCTCCAGGCTGTCAAATCTCCATCCATTATAAACATTGGCTTTCTCCTTTCATCTGCATCTTCTCCTACACAACTCTTTGAATGTCCTCAGTGGTGTGACAGAGAGACAGTGTGGTATTAACTGCAGCACAAGGGATAGAGACTTGTACAGGAAGTGATATAGGTGTGAGCCAATGAGGGTGGTTGGATCCAGACTGGCTTTAATATTAAGCCAAAGTCTCTTCCTTTGGGCTGTTTTCCCACCTCTCATCTTCTGGGCCTAATGCTTTATCCCTCATCTGTTGATATGTTCTTTTCTTCCTCTGCCCCAACTCTTTATTTGAAATCTGTTCCCCAAAATACTTGCCAACCTCTGCTTTGCCATTGCCAGAGTCACATCCTGTGGTATGTATGCAACATTTTGCACCATGACTAGTGAGACAGATGCATATATATTTATATGTTGGTCTGTCAGCTTATTTTCAGCTAATAAAGAGATGCAGAAACTCCATAGAATGACCTTTTATTTAATGCACGGTCATGCTCATATAGGTTATTTGTGGTCTTGTTAGGAGGCCTAATTCATTTAAACAAATCTTTTTTCCAATGCAATGTTAATTAAAATCACACAAAAACATTTAACTGATTTATTTGAGTATCTGCTTTATATGTTATTCCTTTCTTCTAGCAAACATATCTTTGCTTTTTTATTTTCATTGTAGAATAGTTTAGTGTAGTTACATCATCAGTTATGATGCTACTTAAAGCATGAGTGATTATTCAAGTAAACTGAAGTGATTATTCAAGTAAACTGAAGTGATTATTCAAGTAATCTTTATGACAATAAAGTATACTGTAATAAAACAGAGACTAAAACAGAGCTAAAACAACATTGCTCTTTAAATAGCTTCAGTGTCATAAGCTGTTGTGTAGTTAATTATTTCTTCTCAAAGCTCAGTCTGACAGTAGCTTGAGTTTATTTCTGGGAAGCGCATTACGTGGCAAGTTAAACTTTGTAGCAGTAGCTTCTCCAGAACTGGTTATATAGGGTCTTTAACTTATACTGTGACATAAGGACATGAATCACTCTGTATGTAAAAGTCTAGAAGACAGATAAAATGAACCACTTACTCCTACGTTTAGACTATTAATTAAGACTATTATTAAGAAATCTTCTCAAACACTCTGCTAATGATTCATGTAACACACACACAATTCTTCCCTTTATGCTGATGTGGCATGCATGTTCATGTGCTATTGTGTGTTTGCAATAGTCATATCTTGAGCTTAACTTGCCACAGTTTTTATCTGCAATTTTGATTCAATTGCAGAGGACTGTTAAACTCCTCTGTGTCCTAAGAGGGGCCGTATTTAGAGACTGTCATTTATAAGAAACAATTTACAAAGAAAGATGTCCTTGTGTGAGTGGTCTGAACTCTATAAGTCACTGTGGCATGTTTTTCTTTTTAAGACACAAAAGGTTCTTTATGTTACAAAATGCCTGGATGGGCAAACAGCTGATGGGTGACCTTCAGGCTAGCTGGATGGTTTGTGGTGTAGTTTGTTAAGATTTGTAGAGTAAACAGATTGTAATGCAAATCAGGTCATATTTTGGTGCCTTGGTCATCAGGTCTACTGTAGCAATCTCCAGAACATAGTGCAAAATCTGTGCTGGTTCACACATATTTATGCCAGTTATTGCTGGTTTGGTGCTGGTCCATCTAATGGATTCCTATAGTCATTACTAGATATGTCCTAAATATAATTATTATAAACCCAGATACTCTTTATTGAAACAGCTTGGAGCAACAGGACTTTTAAAGTTGGTTTATGCTAGTTTATAATAGTTAGTCCTGGTAGACTTGCTGGTGGACTAGCATAGCTACCAATATTTCACACCAGGAAACAACATCCAATACATCAGTGAGGGTACTTTAAACAGTGCTATACCAGAATGCATAAATCCCATCTCAAATGCCTCTCAGACTAAATGGGAGAAAGACCAGATTATAAATAGAAACTTTCATTGAAGTATGAACCTGAGTATTATAGATTATATAGACAAGTCCATTTAAACCACCTAGAAAGCACATAGCAACACCATAGCACCCACCTAGTAGACACATAGCAACAGACTGCTTAGAATATGTTCATATTAACTTCATTACAATGCTTCATTACAATGCCCAGTCGCCCACAACATCCTAGCCCATCAACAGCAAGTTCTGCACAGGAAAGCGTCCGTCCTATTTTCTTAAGATGTAAAATCTAGTTTCTATTTGTTTTTATTGTTTGTGTTCTTTTAAGCAGTATGATGTATAAGAGTTATCTAATGCGATGTTGTTGCAGTGGATTACATCTACAGTACACCATGGCTCTATGCTCTTTTAACGCAGAGCCGTTATAAGAAAGAAAACAAGCTATCAGCTCTTTAAACAATAGCCCTCTCGTCCTTGCTGAGGCTGCATCATTTTTTCCCTCTCTTTCTATCGTTTAGGGAGCTCCTGTGCTCTATGAATATATATTGCACACAAGAGGTTCAGGCCTGCGCTCACACAATCTATTCTCAACTTACAACAACAAGCAGGCAATCGAAGTATGCATAATAAGTTTTGTTGAAAGCAGTACAATAAGGAACACTTTTTAACCATTAACAGCGCACTCATTTATTATAACAGGATCAATACATTCTGCCTTTGGGCTTCAGACCTTGAGAGAGACATTTTGCTTGTGTGTTCTCTGTGGCCACAGTTCAAAGGAGGTGAGATGGAGCTTTTGTGTAGTAGTACAAAAAATAATCAGTCTTTTGGAAGCCGTTGTAATTAAAGGCACTGCGTTGTTTCCCGAGGCAATTAAAAAATCGATATGTCATTCGGCATGTTTCCCTCAACAGCCATCTGGCTTTCTGTAATTCTCTGTTTATTTCAAATCACCTTAAGTGCTTTTAAATAAAATACAGTTATGGTGATTGTCATCTGTTTTTGCAATTTTTAGCCAATATATGGGCTTCTGCGACAGTTTCCAGGGTTTAATGTACCATCTTCTGGGCATCACAGACTGTTCAATTCTTCATTATGTTTATTTATCTGTTTACCAAACCATTTATAATTCCAGTCAGAGCTGAGCCCTCAACATGACATAAATTCCAATTAAAATTTCACAGGTCCTCAGCTTCCATATTTCCTAATTAGTCTAGTGCAGCAGAGGTGCCAATCTCAGATAACTCTGTGGCAACAAAAAGAACAGCTTCTTCCAACCACATCCTGACCTTTACACTCCAGCAAAAAGGGCTGAACACAAAACAGTCTTATTATCTTTTTCTGTAGCAGCGTCTGCATTTTAACAGTGTTGGGAACTTCTCTGCTATGAAGCAATACTTATAACCTTGTTATGGGCCCTACTGTTCAGAAATTTCACCTTTTATCCCGTCTGACAAAATATGAGAGAATAAAGGGTGAGGGTAGCTTTGAAGAGCATGATAGACAGAATGGCCAGAGACAAAACCATAAGCCACAACACAAAGCACAGTTTGTGCAGTCTTTATACTGCAATTTAAAACCAAAAAAAATTATATTTCCTGTGACAGTGAATCAGTATGTGTTCTATTTAAAATCTCCAAAACTAATTAAATAGAGCCAGTGTTTATTTGAGTAAACTTATTTTGAGTGGAAAAATAACTGGTTAATAAACAAACAAAATGTTCAGGTCAGTTTAGGTTTTATTTAGGTCAGTCTTTTTATGACCAATGTAATTTAATTTCACAAACAAAAATGTTTGTTTGAAAGTGTTATTATGGTAATTTTTATAATTTATTTTTTGCACATGTTCTATGGTATTAGTTTTTTTTTACTTTTTAGTTTGAAGTTGTGATTTAAAGTCAGTAATTTCTCAATTGGTATTTCCACTAAACTATTTTTGTACAGAACATTTCATTAGTTAATCATTTTAAGTATTTGCACATTCAGATTATTTATTAAAAGTACAATTCTATGCAAATTCCACATAAAAATAATGTAACTATATACATTTATTGCAATAATATTTTTAACATTAAACTCCTAAATATTATTATTATTTAAATTGAAATACTATGGTCCATGAATATGTGCATCATAGCACTAAATGATTCATTATATCACTTTATCATGTTACCACCCCAGGAATTTTTGGTACTGGCCTCAGCTTATGTTTTTGGCAATTTTTTTTCTAAACCTTATCGAACAAAATAAGGTTCTATTTCTTAACAATTAATGCACAATGAACAAACATGAACAATTGCATATGCATATGAACTGACATTAAATATTAATAAATGCTGTAAAATATTCCGTTCATTACTAAATAATTAACTAATATTAACTATTGAATTGAAAGTGTTAAAAGTGTTACCATTTTTTCTTAGGTTGCTATTTGGCTGCATCAGATTTAAGTAAGTCTAAGTTTTATAGTGCTGCTGACAGGAAGACACAGTCGCATATCAAACTGCCTTTCTTGCTTTGACTGTGTGTTTCACATCAGATGAAACTTTCCCACACATTTCATCATGTACTTAAATATTTGTTTTTTTGTTTCTGTCATTTTATCTCCTATCCATTTTATGAACTCATGAGCATATCCCAATGAATCAGCAAACAGAATAATGAATAATGTTTAAATGCATTGTTACGCTACATCCCAGGTAATGTGAGCAGAACTTTGGGACAGTGGAATGGATATTTGTAACTTGTGACTACATATTATATCTTGTTAATGCTGTATATATGTGTCTGTATATATGTGTGTGTTTGTGGTCTGCCAAGCCTGCCAATAATGTGTATTTAACAGGGACTAAGTGTGGGTGCATTTCCTGCATGTCTGGCAGCAACGCCAGCCAGTGCAATGAAATGCTGAGTATTTGGGCAACAGTAGCGATGGGTTTCCAGTGCCAAGCTGAGACGGCCGTTGGTTTTCATGGCAGGCTGCATCATCGAGTCCATCAATTACAGCCTCCATCTATCATTAAAACCACTTTGAATAGTCACTCAGACCATTAGCCATCATGTCCATGTAAAAAATCCACCTACACTCGGTTTAAGAAGCGGAATGTTTTATTCACTGCAGGGCTTTAAAACCCTTGATCAGACAAGTGGCAATTTTCTGCTTTTGAGAGTTTTATATCTGCATAATGCACGCATGTGGCCTTATTTGTAAATGTGAAGTTGCTCTATTTAAAACTCCACAGGAAATAACATATGCTCCAGTCAGATAGAAGCATCACTGTTCTGTTTCATAGTTTGATTGCATGTCCCAGTGCTAAAAGACAGTTGTACTGTCCACAAATATCATAGTAACAGTACTTTCTACACAAAATAAATTAATACAACAAAATATTGTTTCAGATAAAACAAATAATAAACAAAGCAGTGTTTTTATTGTTCATGATTGAAATTATTGTTCCAAATTCACAATTTGAAAATACACAATTACATTTATTAACTTTGTCTCTAAAATCAGCAAATTACAACACAGTCACCATCAAATATGAATTTCAATATCAATTTGTTGATACTGCTATTATCCCTAAATCTTTAGAAGTTGGTGATTGAATTATGATTACTCTTTCTCTCTCTCTCTTTCTCTCTCTCTCTATTAAAAAGGTTAAGAGTAGTGACATTTAAAGTAAATCAACACCATGGAAATATAAATAATACACAAATAAAAAACAAACAAGCTGTGGGATAAATACTCTTACTGTAGCTTGCTGTGTTTGCCTCCTCAGGCTAACAGGCCCAGTAAATATTTGTTAATTATAGGAACCCTAGTGATTGCAGTTATGTGCTGCAGGCTATGCAAAATCATCATGTTATTGCCTCTGTGTGTGAATGTGTTGTGTTCACATGACCAAACAAGCCATCAATACAGCCCTAAATGCTTCCAATCAGAAATTAAGCATTAAAAAGTGCACAGGCTGTATAATTAATCATTATGAATTTCCTCAGGGACATATAATACCAGCAGCAGCATGTGTTAGTGTGCAGTGTGACTGGTTGTATTTCTTGTAGACAGTTCTGCTTAAATTTCACTGTAGTCCATTATTTCAGCTAACAATCACAAGACATTGAGATTTGCACTCGCAGTCTGTCTGAATGCAAGCCTTAGTCATTTTTCAAAACACTGGCTGTGCATTATTTATTACGATATGTCTGCTTTTGTTTTCTCTTTTCAAACCTTCCTTTTGAGAACTTGTTACAGCGAAATTAGGACACATCCACTCTGCCCCACAGTTACACTAAACAACCACTTACAGCATCTCCCCATCTTCTCTGTTCACCCTCGTCCCTCATTCATTAGCATTGTGCTCCGTCTGGTGACGACCATTTGTTCGTGCCTCTCTCTGGGGGCCGAGGAGGGTTTCCATGGGGACTCAGTGCGTGTCTGAGCGTAAGGGTGGTCTGACGGATGGCGACTTCCTCTTTCAGCTACATGACACCAGCACAAAAAGAGCAGCTCTGAAAGAGAGCCGTGAACAGCGAGGAGAAAGGAGGTGAGGAGGGACGGCCATCGAGGGTCAGGAATAGAGGTCAGTGTAATTTGCACAGCGCTGCCTCTCTTTGATAAAGGGCGGCGAGAGGGAGCGTGGTGCATCTGTAGGGTTCCTGACTGTGTGTGGGGAATATCTATTTCTCATTCAGGGCCTTTTGAAATAGGCCCTGAATGAGAAATAGGCAGCAGGAGAGTTAAAGGGGAGACAGCGTGTTACTCCTGAAGACACACTCTAATCTTCTCACACTAATTTTCTCTTCTTCTGGTGTCTTGTCTTTTTCACCTCTCGTCTCTTTTTGTATAGTCTCCTCTCTTTCTCTTCTTTTTTTAGTCTTGTTTAGTCTTTTTTGTCTCCTTCTAATGTTCTCCCTCTGCTTCTAGTCTTTAATCTCTTCTTTTCTTGTCTATTTCTTTCTCTATTCTTCTAGTTCTCCTGTAGTCTACTCACCTCATATGTTTTCTTTTTCTGGTCTAAAATCAGTTCTTGTCCGAATCTTGTCCTTTTACTTACCAACAGACACCTCTATCAGGCTGTTAAACCTTTTTGAACATTTATTTATAAGTGTGCAACCTGTGAAAGTGTGCAAGTGCGAACTTTCAGACGCAATGTATTGTAGGCCCCCCAACCTCCCCCTGCCACAGCTATGAATCTGGAACATCAGACCCTGAGAGACAACGAACCGCATTGTGAAGGCAAAATATATTCACTTCTATTCTCATGAATGCTTAGCAGAGCCACACAGGGACAAAAGCCAATGACAGAATTAAAATGATCTTTATTATTCTTAGTCTAACGTAAGATTAAATGACAGAAGGCAAAGAGATGACCAGCGTCTAATAAAACTGATGAAAGGTTGATCCACTGCAACTTTTTCCTAAGTGCTTTATAATGTATTTGAGTGCATTTACATTTATGAATAATTGATGGTATGAGTACTTCAGGAAAAGTGTGTTGGTTTACATTGTGTAAGCTACACATGTCCAGGAGGGAGGTTGTGTATAATGTAACAGGGAAATGTAAGTCAAGGTTACTGAATTACTGTAGTCTTGTTTACTTCTGTGTTCATGCAACACTGACCTCTATGCTCACATTTCTCTGTAGTTCTTGAATATATGCTGTTTGCTAATAACATTTGACCAATTTCAACCAATTATTTTAATTTAGTTATTTTTCCTAGGTAACTGGTAATTTCTCAAAATTGCAACATCACAATTAAGAAGTGGCTTGTTTCTTATGTTATAATTTAACAAATATCTTATGGGAAATTAAAATATAAATAAACAAGCCGGTTGACTTAAAGTACAGTAGAGATATTCCACTATAAAATAAATAAAAAACATTATATTGCAGTCTGTCTGAACGCCGGAGAAATTGTGAACATATAGTTGCCACTGAACTCCTTGTCTCAATTTACTTTCCTGTCTCGTTCTGTCAGACTTCCATCATTTCAGCTCATCCAAGTGTCTAGTTCATCCCTCTCAGCCTTATTATTTCCTCTCTTCTTGCAGTTCTTTCACCCAACATGGTCACTGTACCTTTCTCAATGTCAGTTATATGATAGCAGAGAAGAAGGTAAAACCAATTTTTTTATGACAGCTCCACCCCATTAACCTTCTCAAGTCTGAGCAGGGTGTGTGTCATTCAAGAAAACTCCACTTCACTTTCGTTGACAGATAGCCTTGGTTGACGGTTGTTTTTCTGTTTGTAACAGGTACAGACTCATCACAGAGAGACTCTTGTCACTGTTCATCTGCTGACTGCTGTCCTTGCATTTAACAGTAAACCAGCGTTTATCTCTGCTCAAGTACAACACAACGTTTTCAGAAGTTCACCACAGGTACAAGGTTCCCAGTGTATCACTGACACAAACTCTCTTCAAGTGCCGTCCTGAGGAAGATCTCGTCTTCTGTGGGGTCACATGTGAAGGATTTTTTCCATTATTATGTTTTAATGTCACATCTCAAAGGCATTTAACAGATTTAATCACTGACATTTAAGTGTATAGATGCCAAAAAATGCTCCCCTCTGGCACTGTGTGATTGACAAAGGGCGTCAGACACGGATCGAAAGGTGTGTCGAAAATTCTTTATTTTGTGGGTAAAACAATTTAAACATTTCTCATGTGTGGCTTGAGACTTAATGTAGTTATAAAATTAGATTTTATTTGACAGTGGATTTTAATAGTTCAATCTAGGAAGTATTTAATGAGTAAAGTTGGAGGAACTTTAATGTCCACCTCAATCTAAGCAAAATTAGAGACGTTGTTGTTTTCTGAATTTCTAGAGGAGACACATGTGAGACTGTCATCCGATCTTTTTTTTGAACCAGGAGGCTCAAAGACTCCTTTCAATTGTCTCTTTTGAAGGAACAGTTGAAAAATTACAGAAGTGTAAATTGTCATTTTGTCTTCTCATAGACATATACACACACACACACACACAACTTTAAATAATCCCCCTGCAGCCTCCAAAATCTCTTGAGCTAAGGTTTGACCTAAGGGTTCAGCATTATTCTTGGTAGTAATTTGTTGCGAGATTTGTAAGTGTAAATATAATTTTTTCATTTTAAATGCTGTTGAATTGAGTGGGGGAGCTCCAGCCTGTAGCTATTGGGGCAGAGCCTGTGCTGTTTGGAAACACTGAAAGTGATGATTAGCGTGTCTTTTTCTAATTAAGTCCTTTCTGCCTACACACACACTGAACAAATAAATAACAAATAAAATAATAATGTGACATTTTGAGGATGTACAATGGTTTTGCAAATGAAGACCTGAGAGTTTAAAACATTAAAGGTTGCCAAAGATAGAGTAATATATATCTGTAATATGTATTTGTGACAGTAATCTTTGCTGCACTGTCATTCACCTTGACCTTGCTTGGTTTGAATGTGCACACTTATGGCTCTTTAAAGTGCCTATTAAATGATTTGACATGATGAAAATTTCCTTCCCCTGTTGATGTATTTCCATCAGAATATTGGAATGGGACATATTAAAGACCTTTTTGTGAGTAGCAAAAAGTGTTAATTTACCTCTTCTATTGTGTAGTAGAGTGTGAAACCAATAGACCTTTAAATGACAGACTTACAGAAATCAGTGAGATAGGGTGATGGATGGAAGTGTAATGGTGGGAAACTTTCTCTCTCCAAAAACAACCCCATAGGTAATTTGTGCAAGCAGCTTATTGCATGTTCACCTGTAACTATATTTTATTGTTAAGCACCCTCTGGCTGGTGTACAAGTAATGACATTGTTGTGTCGTCATGTGACATGACCCTTTTCATCAATATACATGTTCATTTAAACACAATGTGGAGTTTATACACAGTTCCTTGCACATAATTTTTTTGCATTAACATTTTTTAGATCTGTAGTCTCTAACCAGTCCCTAACCCAGCCCTAACCATGTAAGCAATAGGGTTTGTTTTCTGAAGTTAGATAATATTGAATTAAGACGTTTAAATGGCTTCTTTTGCTGTCAGGAAAGTGATAAATGACCTATACTATTGTTTGGGTTGAGGGACGTGTTGAATTGTTAACATGAACACAGATTGAATTGAGTGGTTGACATTATTACTTTGAGAGACCTCTTATTATGTAATGATGTGTATGTATGTGTGTGTACATTTTGTTCTGTTTTTTATTTTAGAATGAGGTAAGTATAGCATTCCATATTAAAACTGTCCAGATTAGATTCCTCTTTTTCATGTGAATTCATCTAATGTGGATTACAAGAGCTCAGTTCAGAAAGAGCAAGTAAAGTTCAAATGTTCACATGCCAAAGCAGCACTACTCATAACTGGCTTTTACACAACATCCCTGAAAGGACAGAGATTAAATTGAATCCATTCCGCCCATTAAAATGAGATTAGGATTAGTTATAGTGCAAACTCTGATCTTCAACCTGTAATCTTCCCGCTCTGTGCTGTTAACCAGATGCCAAGCATGATGTCTTTTCCAAATGAATGACTTTTGGAAGCGAGCGCCAGACCATTCATCAGCTCCCTGACACTCAGACAGTGATAGATATATGCAACCTTTAGCTTCTGATGCCTCAGCAGAAAGAGGTAGACACTTTTCTCTATTATCAAGAAAGAATGGGAGGAAATAAGATTGGAGAAAGGGAGCGAGAGAGAGAGAGGAGTGACTTTAATAACACTTAACTGGAAACTATTTGTGGGGTGTTCCTCCCTCTCTTTGTTTAATTCTCATTACAGGCTGTTGAAATACCAGCTTTGAAGACTCCACTTACACGTCTACATTCTTTATCACCTGCACAATGGCTCATAGCTGGCCAGCCTCCGGAACAGAGCAAACCTTAAATTATACAATAAATAATGAAAATCAATGCAGTCTTGCTTTGAGAGGAAAAGGTCTGCTGCATTGTATTATGTGATTTCATTGACCTAATTTGACCTCTGTTGTTCTATGACACCATTAACTCAGGTAAGGAGACATTTCTAATGGGCACAGACAGCTGCAGATTAAAAAGTGATGGCAGGAAGTCTACATTGCATTGAGAGCTGCTTAAAAATGTGGCTTATGGCACTGTGACAGTTCTTTATTAACTGCTGCAAACCGCTTTTAACAATACTTACCGGCTTCTATAACAACAACAGCAACCTCTGTGCAGAGTTTGTAAAGGCCATTTTTTCTGATGCTTTTAAAACGGATGGAACACATTGAAACGTCAGTCGTTTGTTATTGTTTGCTTAAAGCAAATTGATTTTGTCATGTTATTTTCACTGCTACAAAAGTCTAGTTATTGTTTCTGAAGTTCCCTCATGCCCTTTATATGGTTTCAATATTGCTTGTACTTTTTCAAACCCCCTAACCACAGTGTTAACTTTGGCAAGTGACTCGTCTCACACCATTTGTGCTGCTGACATGAATGATACCTCAAATTATGTGCCTGATTTTGAAGAGGTGTGTTGCTAATTTCTAAGTGTTCCAAGTTATTATGGTCCTCTGG
>JBAJNP010007505.1:0-22436 GCA_036877545.1 Yasuhikotakia modesta | reverse complement strand
TTTTTGGTGGGAAATAAATTTTACTTGTGCGATGACTGTTCAAGTTCCAGAGATAAGGTTTCATTTCGGGGAAAAGGCAACATGGTCATCTCTAAAAAATGTCATTCCTGGGGGCATTGTCCCGCCTCTGGGCTCTGTCTCAAATCTCTGCACCCCCAGCCAATTCATCAGCTCTCCTCCGCTCTAAAATCATGGCAGATTTCAAGCCAACACAAAACTCAGAAGAGCCGTATCCACCATGCAAAGACCCGCTCTCCAGAAATAACACACATCTCTCAGGGCTCTATTAAGCATTCACTGAAAACACAAGGTGGTTTCAAAGGGAAGATCTCGGTATAGGATGCATCTATTCTATTGAGAGTTTGTTTGGACAATCTGGGTGAATCATTTCATTTAGAGATGTTGACACCATGTCCCCACAGGCTGTGGTTCTCTAGTACAACAAGCCAAGCTCCTTCGTGCCTTATGGCTAAACCTTGTTTTTTCTTTAATTGTATTTTTGCTAATTAGCATTGTTAGGCTTGTGTGTGTGTGTACATGTTATACTGTATATGTGCAAGCACACAGACAGACAGATAAATGTTCTTTAAAAGTTTTCTCCGTTATCAAAAACAGTACTAAAGTAACATTTAGTATACTATAGTATACTTTTTTTAATGTTAGTAATGTTATATATCATATATCAGAAACATTATAATTAATGTTACATTCTTAAGAGCCTTCCTGTAGCTTAGCTGGTAGCGCATTGTGTTAGCAGTGCAAAAGGTGTGGGTTCAATCCCAGGGTAAACAAGAAAAAATTGAATTTGCTGTAAGTTGTTTTGGATAAAAGTGTCTGTCAAATTAATAAGTGTAATAATTTAGCATTCCTAGAGATTTCAACACAACCTGTTTAACATTTTTGTTACTTAATGTATACTTCAGGGAAACATTCCTGCAGCCTAAAATTGTAAGCGGGGTAGACAGACAGATAGATCCATCTCCACAGGCTACTGGTGATAAAGTCTTAAACCTTTTTAATGTTTCTTCTTTGTAGGGTGATGAAACGAAAAGAGGGCCTGTGATCAAACTGAAGGAGCGCATAACCCCTGAAATATCCATCAAGTGTTTCTGATCTTCACTTTTATTGAAACATTCCTGTGATATTAAATACGTCCACTCTTCTTGTTATTTCAGGTTACACTGCAAGACCCTACATCTTAAAAGTGGAAAGTTTGCTGAGTTCAGACATACCCGCCTGAACTCAACCATTGGTCAGCCTGGACAGGAGGCTCAGACAAACTATGTTTTAATAGTGTTTATATTTCTGGTGAGAAATAACCTGTGAATGTATTACTAACTGTGGTCACTGCCAGTCTAGAAGAAAATGTTTTCAAATACAAAATCATATGTGAACAACAACACAAGAAACTCCACAATTTATCTGTGTTAAATTAAACAGTATAGACTCAAACAAACTGAATCTTTAACATTTAATTTTATAGTGCAAATTAATATGTTCTGCATGCACGTAAAAAATATTTTTAGAATTTTTTCCACACAGCGTCAGGCTTTGCATGCCTCGACAAATCTGAGCTTTGCACTAAAAATATTCACCTGAATTGTAATATAAAGTGTTGGAAATCATGCTCTCTCTCCGGAGAGCTTGACACGACAGCCCGGATCATCGCTGCATGTATGTTCTTGTTTCTAGATGCTAGAATAATTTCTCAACTGCTAAATACAGCTGAAACCACCAGTGGCTTTTGATTAACTGCTTAGGACCTTTGATAACACAGATATTTGTGTAATACCTGCGGGTCCGTTGTCCTATAATTAGCACAAGCTCTCTTCTGTCTGTTATTAAGTTTGGCGATCTGATCAAACTACTGTAGGCCAGGAATCGAGGAATTTAATTGTCCTAAATAACAGTAAATTCTCTAAGTGGCATCAAATGATTAATGGCTCTGTGTACTGTTCATTTCTCAAACGTGCCGTTTGTAAAAGTGTCGGAACTCGTGAGGTTATCTTTGAGTAAAATGGGTTTTTAAAAGGGACGACTGAGTTTGACTTTTAAAAATGTAGAACAGACCTGAATACCCACAGGAGGTTGGATTCATTTGAATGTAATTGACATATTTAAAGCTTGTTTTTTGTAGAGATTTCAGGATGCTAGAACTGAACTCATTATCTGAATCACGTCTCATAGTCTGGCAAGAACTGTCAGATCTTGGGCAGAATGTTCCGTTTGTGCTTCTTTAAAAACATTCTGTGCAAAATCCTGAGGTTGTGCCACATGTTGCCGGTTGGATGGGATCATGCTTGTCTATGGCAGATCATTCTTCAAAAAAAGTGTCTTTTCCAGTTTAAAAAAGTGATTTCTAAACTAAAATTTCATAGAGACCAATGTGCTTAAGTGTTGCTAAAATGCGTGGCGCCGTACTAAGCTAGCTTGACACATTTTTAAACATGTCGAGTTACTGCAGCAAAGTGTGAAATAAAGTCATTAAAAAAAGTTAACTAGTGCTTAAACATTTCCTCTTACTGTAATAAAAATTTCTACATTTCTGAGATCAAATCTTTGTTATCAGATGTGAAAACAAAGTTTAAAGTTCAAAGAATATTTTTGAAGTAGTAGAACTTAACATTACTTAACATTATATATCAAAACGTTGTGTGTACGTTGTCAGTGGAACGTTTTTAAAAAAAACGTAACAGAATTTATAAATGTTTGAATATTGTTTTCATGACTAAGCAAAAATGTTAAAAACTGGATGTTTTGAACATTCCTGGAAGTTGTAATGTTTTTGTCACCTAATGGAAACGTTAGGGAAACGTTCTTACAACCTAAAATTAGCTGGGACGTCAGTCTTTTGGAACTAAAGAATCTGCCGAATGCAGACAGTGTAAGGTTAATGTAAATGCAAATGTCTGTATTAACACAATAAAGACTGCCATTGGCTGTTTCTATACACACATTGCATATCTATGAGGGACACAAATGGCACCTATTTTGTAGAAGGACTCAGGTATATTTCATCCTCTGTAATGTGTGACCCTTGAATCTCACACAATAGGGCACACACAAAGTAATATTACATAAGACCATTAAACATTCACTTTAGGTGTTCTGTTCCCCTCCATATAGTCTTCTAAAGAGAGCAAATTGAGGCTGGGGGCGATTCTGGAAGCAAATGAAAAATGAAAAAGTAATTAAGTCCAGGATGGAAGTAGCAAGACTGTCACGAGAAAGAAATTGAGGAAGTGAAGGAATCGGGTTTCCAAGCTTTTGAAACGAACTAGCGCACGAGAGCTCTCCGGGCACAGTGAGCCATTGTCTGAGGCGTGACAGATCTCAATAAAGCCCTGCTAATTTATTTCAAGAGGGCCATTATTCCCCTGGCCTCACAGGTGTTGCCCTATTAAAATGTAATGCATTACTCCATGCAGGAAATTTCCATCGTATCTCATCGTCTGGCTAAATTGAAGACACCCGTTTGAATGACACCACTGTAAGGAGTTACACTGTAAAACATGAAAAAAACATATGAACGCAGCTGGTGCTCTGCTAAATGACAACACGTGAGGCCTTTTAGTTACCTTTTTATGTTTACTGATATTTGCAGTGGCGATCTCTCTAAGGACACATAGTCTCAGCAGACGCAGATTGGTTGTGCGTCTCAGCTTTTTGTTCTGAAGGATCATGTTTAATCCATACGTGCACAGACACTTATATTTTTTATTCTGGCCCTTGTATGAACCCACTTAAGCAAGGCGGGTTTTGTGCAACAACAGGTCCCTGTGGGAGAGTGGTTAACTGAACATTTAAACCGGACTGTTTTTATTCCCCTGTAAGTCTTGCCATCTGTATATTCTCCAAATAACACAGTGTCCAAAAGGTTTTACGCATCCAGTTTTTGTTCCTTAGTGCCGGGAACGTCAAAAAGGTCAAAGAAAGGTTTCACACAAGGGCTGAGAGGAAAGAAAGAGACGCCAGCCCTCATGAAATATTGAGTTATCTTAAAAGTCATTTTTCACCCACTTAAAGTTTTATGCGTCATGAAAGTAATAGTACTAGTGATAGTATTTTTGACAAATGTTTAAAACAATGACGCATCAGATAAAGTGGGCCAGATAAAGATATTTTACTCCACGTAAGGGCTGTAGAAATTATACAGCAAACTGTGTTGTGTGACTCAACACAAGCTAATACACACAAACCACAAACAGAAGTTTTCCTCCAGCATCTACATTTTCCAGAAAGTGTCAACTTGTTTTACTGTCCACTGGTCAGGCGCTGGTAAAAACACCACAGGCAGCACCCAGACTGTTGGGGGCAGCAGAGAAGCTATTGCTGCAATGTTTTATGTTTCAAAAACAAAACACAGAACAAAATGACTATATTTACTGCACGTTAAAAATATTACTAATCTTAAATGACAGTAATATTTGTCTGAAATGTCCTCAAAAACACAATTTCACATCTCTGAAAAAAACTACATCTAGTTTATGGTTTGATAAAAAAAATCATTATAAAATAATAACTCTTTTTTAGCATTCAATTTTTTTGGACATTAATATATGTTTTTATAATGTTTCATCAACAACTTAATTTTTTAATATATTGATATATATAACACTAAAACAACATTACCACCAGAACCATTTTACAGAACATTATCCAATGTTCTGAGAACGCTTCCTGTTAGCTCAGTATGTACACACATTGCATGCAGCACAGAAAAAAAATGCCCTACACAGTGAGTTTCAGAATCAACTCAACACCAGATAAGCTGATAGGCTTTCGCCTGCAGGCTTGGAAGCAACGATTGAAATATGGAGATGAATTGGAGAAAGTGACTTCGTAGTATGTAGCAGTGCTTATTTGTGAGTGCTGTGGGTAACCCAGCGAGCAGCGCGGCGCGGGTGTGTGATTTCTGAGCTCTGACAGACCTCTGGAGGAAATTGCACGGGTGGCTGGTCGTGTGATTGCAAGGCCCTTCCGCACATCTTATTCTGTCACAACAGCGTGACAGTCTTACTGCCGATATTTCCAATGAGTCTTACACAGCTCTCCGCGCTCCGTTCCTCCCGCACTCTCACTGTTATAATGGAGGAATGAAATTAGATCATTTGGGAAAAGTCGTTTGTTTCCACTGTCAGAGATCTTTGTGTATTTGTTCATGGATTGAATTATAGCTATGAGATGTGCAATAATGAATATATGAACAGTACTTCATGCCATCCATCATAAAAACGTCAGCCCTGGAAAAAAGTCATATGGATAAGAAACAGAAATTATTTTTATTGAAAAAGTAGGGTAATTGAATATCATTGTACTGCTCGTATATGCAACGCTCAAACTGAAGCATATCTTTGATGCTCCCGCCCATGACTGTAAAGCTTTTACACTAAACAAAAGCCACACAGAACATGAGATATTGGAGAAAATTGGAGCTTCTGTCATTTATTGTCCAGGAAGTAAATCAAAACCGCTGTACATACTGTGTGTAGTTTCTACAAACAGTTTTATGTACTAGAGGTCATTTTTTTTATTGAAAATATCAGATTTAACTTTAAATCACTTTTAAATCACAAGTGAAATCACTTCTATTTTTCTTTCGACTTTTTCTTGAAGGTCAAATTCTGATTTCTGCTGTATGTTGCTGCTCCTCTGAATTTATTTTGTAGCCTATTGTGTGAAACTGACCAGTTGTGCCACTTATTTTTTTAAAGTTTTGTGTACTTGGGTATCAAGGATACAAGAGTTTCAGTGAATACCCAGCTAACAAAGAACGTTTCTCTAATGTTTCTGAAAGAAGCAAAAACATTTAAATGTTATTCTGAATGTTCTAGAAATGTTTTTTTCTTGGTTATAGGAACGTTATTCAAATATTTTATAATTCTGTAATGTTTTTAAAACATTTGTCTACCAACTTAAGAATAATGTTTTTAATATGTAAAAACGTTCTACAAAGGTTACTGCAAAAACGTTTTGATCATTTTGAAAGAACTTTTAGAAAACATTAGCTAATGTTTGTAAAATGTTCCCTGTTAGCCGGGAAGCATATCTGAGTTATAATGTAAGAAATGCGTTTGAAGAAAATGAAGAAAAATCAATTGCATGTGAACAGAATATTTGTTTACATCATGAAAATGTTGATGATGTTTCAAAATAAATGACAAAATGACAGTAAACTTCAAACAAACTGTTTAAATAAAATAAAAAGCCCAAAACTGGCTATAGTTTAGCTTAGAAAAACTCACATGCAGGTTATTAGATTTTTCAGTGAAGGAATGGTAGACAAAGTCGATTACTTTTAATTGCTGTTTAAAGCATGTTTGTCTTTCTCCTAAACATTTCTGCTCCTGCATTTGCTTTTTAATAAAAGGCTGGTATTACTCCTCTTATTTTAAGTTGGCACAGTCAGTCAGGAAAGATAAGCAGAGCCTCATACAGGCCATCCATGGACCTGTCCGTACTGAAGATTGCCTCTCTTTGTGGCGGACCCCCCTCCACTGTCAGAAGTGATGATGAGCCACAGAAAGAAAGGGAATTGAAAAAGAAAATAAAATATTGACTAAGCGTGAAGAAAAAAAGGCCCCGGCTGGTTACGAAACACAGCGTTAAGGAGTGGAAGCAGATATCCATTTTCAGCAGCGATGGAGGCATCAATGAAAACTCGCACCTGAAATCCCGTCCCTCATTCTCTCGGCTTCCTGTCAGCGAGCGCCGCGTCAAATCTGCACTGTGAAAGACGCGGCTAATCAGCGCGCATTCAACAACTGAGCTGCTGACAAAATAAAATTTCAACTCTGTTTTTTCTGAAAACTCTGACGTTCGTCGCGAACGAGACGGAACGTCGGAAGTGGAGACCGCAGACATCACGTCTGTTGATACGCTTCGAGTTTCGACTTTAAATAAAATGACTATGCGGATAATAATAACATCCATCATTGTGCCGGGGAAGCACAACGGGATGAAGAGCATTATATAGACAGATCGTCTCATGAGTAAGCTCACTTGATTAGGGTGCCCGAATCGCTTTTCAACACATCCCTCATGCAAATCATTTAAATGGATCCAGGAGACTTAATGTAGTGCTTGAGGGTTCTCATCAAGAGATTGCAAGACAGAGAGATGAAATAAAATCACTGTTTATTAAATCAGGCTGCTCTCTGACAGACATTGTAATAGAAAGAAGCAGTCTGACATGAGGAGACAGGGAAACGGGTGGCATGTAATTCGCTGTGGTTTGACCTCGGCGAATGCTCAGCGCTTGAATATTTGCCAAAACTTATCTACACCCCTCAGATATCTTTAAGGAGGCCTGCTGCTCCGATCACAGTCCATTTCAATAGTTGCATTAGCATGCTGCTAAACAAACAGTGTGACTGTCTGAATAGCCTAAAATTGCAAAACAAACAAAAACACCAGGGATGGTTATTTTAAATGACACATAAAGCTGCAATCTGAACGTTGTGGGGTGTTAAAAATAAACCAAAACAGTTATTGAGCAAGTACATAACAGAACAGTGTTCAAGAATGTTGCCTTATCTTAAACATCTTGAAACAGTGAATTTATAATAATAATAATGTTTTAGGTCCAAATGTCAGTTTAGCTTCATTTGACTTGCAAATATAGAGACAAGCCTGTAAAGTTACAGGTACCTGCAGTTTTATGTTTCAAACAGAGATGGCGACATAGTGGCAAAATATACAGATTGCAGCTTTAATGTAATCAATACATTGAATTATATATAGGTTTGTTTATTTATACTCAGTATTTTACTCAGTATGTGATGCTACCATAAATACAGGCTAAAACAGGGTATCTTAGAAGTCCTTTAAAATGCTGCCTACTTAGGCAGCTTACTAGGTTTTGGAACAGTGCCAAAGTCTGCTAGCTTGGTTCTTGTTATCATTACAAATACAGGTATATGAATTAACTGAACCAGACTGACTTGGCAAGTATAAATGAATTCAGCACACTTCCCATGTGCAGTTCACACTTCCCATACCAATCCAGTTCAGTTAATTCAAATTCCAGCACAAATACAATAAAGACATCAACCAATTTGTCCTTTTTATGTGAAATACAATGAAATCATGGAGCAATTCAGCCCCCCAAAGACCCTGTAACTTGGCTTTGAAGTCAGATGCATTTGTTGTAATTTAGCACTACAAAGATATCAGTTCAACAAAGAATGTCGAAACAAATGCTGTTATTCACAACCGCTAACGCTGTATCAAAACAATTAGCAGCTGATCATACATATACAACCCCTGTGTTAAAC
Organism: Yasuhikotakia modesta; assembly: GCA_036877545.1. Lineage (NCBI taxonomy): Eukaryota > Metazoa > Chordata > Actinopteri > Cypriniformes > Botiidae > Yasuhikotakia > Yasuhikotakia modesta. Next base: position 14,160 of record JBAJNP010007505.1, on the reverse strand, counting down.
AAACTGCCTTGTGGGTAATTAGCAAAAGTTGTAACTTGTTTCTGCCCAGCTGCTCAGTGTTTATTTCACTTATGTTTGCATCAGAGTTTGTATTATTAGCTCATTAGCTGGGAACACTTAATTCATTTAGAAAAATAATGTGGAAAAAACATTGCAATCGTAAAATACACAAATAAAGAGAAAATGCAACATATAATGATGAAGGAAATACTGTGTTTAGATAAAGATAAACACAGAGGTTTGATTATTGTAGCAAAATAAAGGCTCATCAATGTTTAAAAGGAGAAAAAACGCTTCCCGTAGTGTTAACAATGAAAGCGTTCAAACTCTGCATTCACAATATGCTAGTGTGCAAATTCATCTGTCACTTGCTAGTCAAATTAGGCGGGTGGAAACGTGGACAGGTTGCGTGACATCCCTGAACAAAACCGAAAGAAAATATGACCCAGACTACATTAAATTCAGCTTCCCTGAGGATAAACACGGTTTGTGCCAAACACAATGTGTTTTGTGCAGTGAATGGCTGCTGTATTTAAAAAGCAAACATTTTAACTATGAAGAAAATGTCCTATTCAGACTGTGTTAATCATTTTGAAGACTGCAGATGCAGGTCACTGTAATGTTAATAAATGTTAATAAACTTGTTTTGTACGGTAAGCAAAGAAATGGGTGGTGGGTGTTAGTGTGGCTTTGCTTTTAAATGCATCCAATGCGATTGTAATGCATTTAATGCATTCAAATCATCTTGTACTTTAATGTGTGGTCAATTCATTTCTCAATCAATAATTAAGTATTTCACAGAGTCCCTTGTTTAAATAACTCAATTCAATATAACCTGCTGTCCAAAATAAAAGGATAGAGCGCAAGACTCGACTCCGATCCAAATAGCTTCTCATTTACAACTCCATTAAGAATAACTTATGCTCCTTAAAAGGTGCTTAACAGTGCCATAGAGGAACTGTTTTTGGCTGTATGGTTCCATAAAGAACTTTAAACATCTGCTGAACCCTAGAACCTGTTTTTTTTTTAAATTGTACAGGATAAAGGTGTTTAAATAAGGTAAGCAAAAATTCTTCTGGTTCTTTGGGGAACATTTTTGGCATTCCACAGTGTTCCACACTCTTCCACACTCTTAATACTGTAAATAAAGGTCAATTTCACACACATGCTTTCTGTTTGTCAGTTGCTGTCAGTGCTCATCCAAACTTTCAAGGACTTTTTCGGTTCTGCCATATGGCACAAACGTACGTTCCATTTTGACCTTCATTGTCTCATTTCGGCACCATCCTCACCAAACACAAGCCGATTAGCTAATGACCACGCCCAGCGTGTGTTCGTCAGGTAAAGCTTTCCGGGCTCCGTCTCATTTGCTTTGTGCACACGAAATGTTCACTTGTAAGCAAGCTCAGCGTTTGTTACAGATGCGCGTGCCCATCATCATTAACTCTGGCCAACAAGCAGCTGCTTCACGACATTAGAATCCCCATCTGTTACCCTCCCATCACATCAACGCCGCTCGCCAGCAGCAGAAACAGTGACAAACGCCCGGGTGGTCCAGAAGTCAAAGCTCAGCCACCATCCCCCAATAGCTCCTTATTTGTGCTGATAGGAGCGCAAACACAAGCATTTGACTCAATTGCAGGAAATTGATATAGCTGTCCTACAGGCAAGACACACTATTGCTCTGTGAAGCATATCTGCTCTGCTGTGTAGGTAAGGGCATCATACATCACATCAGCTTTCAAATGTGCACATTAAACTATAAAAGTGCAACAACGGATCTTTAAGCAGCTATTAGGAAACGTTCCCAAAAGGTTGGCTAACATTCTCTTAACATCCACTCAAAGTTACTAATAAGCAATAGTTTAAATGAAATTGTAGTGGAACATTTTACTAACGTTACATATTACATCACAAATGTTATTCTTAAGTTGTTAGTGAAACATTTTATAAATGTTACAGTATTAAAACATGTTTAAAATTTTTCTTTTAACCAAGCAATAGCATTAAACAACTTCTAAAAAAAAGAAAATTACAAAATTTTTAGACCTTTAAAAATTTTTTTTTGATGTATTTCTTACTTAATGGAAACGTTAAAGAAACGTTATTGCTTTACTTTGAAACAGTAGCTTTTCAGCACTGCTACAGTTTTCCTTAGCTCTGAACTTAAAGGCACATAGATACATATATAAACACACACACACACACTTTTTAAAGACTGACAAATATGAGGACAGGCACAAAGCTCTGAAACTTTTTAAGTAACTTCTTCTGCCTGTCAAAACAAACTTCTGTTTACTTCTAGATACAAATTTATATTTCTGTTTTTGAAGAAAACTAACAGCAGATCGTTGTGAGGCCTGTTTTGTCCCGTATCTTAAGAATCAGTGAGGACTGCTCTCTCTGATTATATGACACTATTTTTATTTGTACATGTTCCAGTGTGTCAGTCTGAAACGTTCTGGCGTGAGTCATGTGACAGAACATCTCACAGGAGATATCTGAAGCGTATAGGTTAAATTGAATTTGCTGAAATGCACTCTGTTCTTTGTATTTCTTTCGCTCTTTCGTCTCTGTTGTGATTGTAGTGATATTAAGAAGGCAGCTGAAAATGAACTGATGGTTTTAACCACATCTTTAGACGCACAACAAGTGACGCGTTCCCTCGATCACTTTGGGAATCATGAGTTTTATTGTGTTCCTCGTTCCGTTGGTTACTGCTGAGCTGCTGTTGTTCCTGTCACGGCTGGTTCTGTTAACCGTTGTCAATATGTTGGACATCATGTTCGGCCATTTTAAAGAAATAACTTTCTCAGATTACCAGCCATAATCTCTCCTACAAATACACAGAGAAACAGAAAATTACAGCTGCAGTCACATCGTGGGTAACAACCTCACAACACAGCTAACAGGGAATGTTCTCAGAACGTTATCAAAAACTGCTTGCAGTAACATCAGTAGAACGTTTTATTGATGTTATATATAGCAAAAATGTAATCCTTAGTAGTTAGTGGAATGTTTTAAAAACATTACAGAATCAAAATGTTAAATTGATGTACTTGTGTCTAAGAAAATGGAACGTTCCTACAACGTTCAAAATAACATTTGTAATGTTTTTGTTTAAATAAAAACGTTCATGTAACCTTAAAATTGTTTGCTTGGGAGCCGGTTGCTAATAACCTCAGTACATATTCGATTCATCATTCACTCCCATCTGCTCCGGGTGTGAAAAAATTAAAAGTGCTCTTAGTGAATGAAGTCAATTATGAACTCAATCCATCAAACTGTCATTTTCCCCTGAGCACCGAAAACACAGCGGTGAGCAGTTGCTTAAAGCGTTCACATAAACATCAATCAAAATAAACCTGGTCATCTTGTTGTGTTATGTTTAAGTTGAAATTTGCTGATATTTAAATTTTAAACGCCCTACCGCACAACACAACCTAACATGCAAACAAAGGCTAAGGGACCGTAACTGTGGTTATGCTGTCATTCAGAACTATGGCAACAGTTTAAAGTGAGTTCCATCCATCTATTTTGTTATCCCTATAATCAGGGTTCCGGGGAATGTTGGAACCTTTCCCAGAGAGGGAAACACCCCGTACAGGTGGTCAGTCCATCACAAGGGTAAAACACACAGACACACACATTCACACTCACAGACAAGTCTAGAAACTCCAATACAATCTGACTGGCAGGTCTTTGGACTTTTAAGACAACCAGAGGAAAACCATGGCAACGGGCCTATATGTACCCTCACAGAGAGGCATCGTGGTTAACTGGTATTAGAACCAGGGACCACCCTGCTCTCAGTACAGTGCTATCCGCTGTACTCTATAACTGTTCTGATGATAAGTAATAATTTCCACTGAATTGCAAAGAACCCAAAAACCCAGAATGAACTGTTTTTCAAGCTTAGTTTTAATAAACATTCTTTTTAGAGTCAGAAAAATACTTAAGGATGTTTTAGCTCTTTTATCTGAAAAGAAAAATTGGAGTCTTCATGATATGAGAAAATTAAAGAAAAAATGTTTCCACTCCAGAATCGGGTCGATAAAACCATCTGATCTCTCTGATTGCATCTATTGTCTGCATTTGGATACTGATTGTAATAACCTGTTACTGGTCACATCACAGCTTATAAATGGATCACGTGTTCTGGATTATATATGACACTGACGCGCTGCTAAACAGAAAAACAAGTGAAATTCATAAACGGGTGTTTCGTTTACTGTGGGCACCTTTGACCTTTGTTATTTAAAAAAGAAAAGACTGAAAAATTACATAATAATGGTCACACTATATACTGAAATATGTTTTTGTTCATTTAGCAATTAACAGTTGTTAAAATTAATATTCATATTTTCATGATGGATTTTCCTATTTTAATATTGAAAGTTAGTAAAGATTTAAAGGTTAAAACAATAGAATCTATACATCTAGACTTTTAAAAGTAGCAAAAAAAACAATGCAGACACAGCAAAGGTTTCTGAGACTGTAATATGATCTATATGTAACAAAACAAAAAAATTCTAATAAAAATAAAGCAGAGATAGAAAAGTTCACGAAGTTGAGGGGTGAACTTCATAAAATGTTTTGTCATTCAAGAAAGTTTCTGGAGCCTCTGTGGATAAAATAAAGGTGATATGTGTCTCTCCTCCTCTGAAATGCCTTTGTCCTCCTTTAAACTGACTGAAATCTATCAAAGCGAGTCATATCTGGCTGATGGCTAAGGGCACAGGTCTGGCTCCCAGCCAGAACCGGGTTGATTTGTAACAGGGCCATCAAAACATTATGGGGGTGAATAATTGTTACTGAAGAACAGCTGAGAATGTAGGAGTCGCTCAGATATGCACAAATGAAAACAAAACACCCTTCCTGTAGCTCAACTGGTAGAGCATTGCGTTAACACCGCAAAGGTTGTGGATTCAATCCCAGGGGAAGGCAAGTCCTGATAAAAAATATATGCATACTTTGAATTCACTGTAAGTTGCTTTGGATAAAAGCGTCTGCCAAATGAATAAATGTAAAACATCTTGCAATGTTGTGATACACACTAGAAGTGTGTGTGCTCCAAGCTAACTAATTTTAGGTTGTAAGCAGGTTTCTCTAACGTTTTCATTAAGCAAAGAAATGTAAGTATTATTTTGAAGGTTCTAGAATTGTTCAAAACAACATCGTTTTAACATTATGGCTCTGTTAAAGGAACATTATTTAAACATTATGGTCATTTAGCAGATGTTCTGAAAGCATTCTCAGTTAGCGGGGGTCTCAGCAGAGGTTCGTAGAAGCGTGGCTATTTTATAAAGGCATTTTCAATTGTTGTGCCACTAACAGACTGTCAGCTGTAGCAATTACACGTTGCCCTTTAAAAGGGGCCAGAGGACATGTAGGCTATTTCTTAGCGTCTGCGTTTTCACACAGCAGAAAGCTCTTAAATTAGTACTCAATTTAGTAGCATCAGAGGAACCACACAATGGTCAATTCCATTTTCCAATTTGGACAATTTAAAGCAATTTGACCAACAACACTTCACAATACAGTAACATACATTACACCCACAATACAGTAACACACATTACACCCACAATACAGTAACATCCCAACCAACAATTTCAGGTTCTAAGAAATTTTCCCCATCACTTCCGTTAAGCAACAGAAACGCTAAACATGGTACTTTGAATGTTCTAGGAACGTTCAAAACATCCAACCTTTTGCTTGGTTGTGAGAACATTATTGGAACATTTTTAATTACATTTAATCATTCAGCAGATGCTTTTATCCAAAGTGACTTACAATGTGAGGAAAACAAAGAAATACTTCTCTAACACTTTACCTTACGAATACGTTTTTGAGATATATATTAAAAAACATATATGAGATATATATACACGTTCTTTCTTAAGACAACTTTGAAGAGAACATTACATTAGAACATTTCTGCTTTGCTGGAATATTGTACATAAACTACAGTTTGTGTACTGTAACATTAAAATGTGTAGGCAATAAAATAAGACTCCATTGTTGAAGAAACAGAGAACTGTATTTCCACGCTCGCATCTCACATGCTTCACAACACAACCCAGCTTTTGTTCAGCAAGGTCAGGACAACATTTCAAGTAAACACGCTTTTGAAACGGAGTGATACTTGAAGCTGTTTAAATGTGTAGGGGATGTGTGACATATAATATTGGAAATGAACACGTAGCCTCTTTAACAATTGAATTCGCAGATGCCTTATAATTTAGTGCCAAACACACACTCCCAGACGTCCATTCTGAGTTGTAATTTGGGGAACTATTGTTCTGTCTGTTGCTGCCCGGGTAGAGTTTACTCTCATAAACACTGTTGTTCTCAAAGACTGGTGTGTTTATGACTAAACAATCTGTATCCCCTTAGCCAACTCGTTCTTCCCACTCAGACTTTTTATGGGTATTTATATTTTCTACGGTTCTACAAGTGCCAACGTTAATGAGAATCACAAGGGAACGGACGACCATTTGACCTTTTCTGGCTAAATGAGCCACAGTTTGCACAAAGAAAATAATTCTGTGATGATGTCATCTGTTCATTTCCTCCACCAGTTTGTTTTACACCGAAACGACTGCGAAGAACGTGAAAGTAACGTCACGTTTAACGTCGCATTAAACGATCACGCCGGGTTACAAAGTTTCACGAGTGGTGAGAGACAGGGGAGTGAGATGGTTGCCATAACAACACAAGGCTGATGTGAAAGTGGGTTGAATGCTATAGTTAATCACCTCCAACCAGGCTGAGAATAAAGGAACGTAACCAGTGCTTGTGTATAACAATCACACCCAAATGATGCTAATGAGCATCAATTTAGTTGTTTTATAGTTTTAGTTTTACAAGTTTTATAAATTCTTTGCAACTGATGACCTCATCATTTAAAACTGTATTATGGTTTTGCATTACATTTGAGCTTATGGAAGAAACTATTATGTTCCATAATCCCTCTAATTAAAACATGTTTTAATTACGTCTTTAGTCTGCACACTCTAACACTAAAGTCGCCCAACATTTTAATTTACTTAAACATTTTTATATATTTAAAAAATGCATTTGAAGCATGTGGCGTTTTATCTAAAGCTACTTACAGTGCATATGTGGTTTCATTTGTGCATTCTGCAGGAATCAAGCTCAAGATCTCACTCTGAGACGCTCTCTCAGACTCCTTTTGTCCTTTGCCATTACATTTATACTTTAAGGAGCCATTGACAGCATTAGGAATTCTTCAAACCAGCAGAGAAGATTTATATCAGGTGACCTTCCATTGAACTAAATCACAAATGGACACTCGGATAAGAACAGGCAATAGGAATGATCCCAGAAAGCCGCAGCTCTTCCCCCCACCAGATTCCCATTTATTTTTTCCTTGCGCTTTTCTATTCCGTTTCTTTTGTCTTATCAGAGTAGCTCCCCATTGCCCTGCCTCACATCTGAGCTGTAAAGCCCCATTGGCCGCCTCCTGCAGAGAGAGTCTGTCTGATCTGGGTTAAGCAGAAGGATATGGGCTTGTGGACACTGGCTGCCCTACGGAAAGAGGCCTGTGATTGGCTACGGTCCGTGCTTCTGACTCTCACTCATTATTGTCTTCATCAGTTCTGTGGGCAAAGTCACAGCTTTAGAAAATGAGGGCAGACAGTGATGGGTATCAGCGCACAGTGTAATAGTTTAGACTGTGGCTAACTTTAATTAGCAGAGACAGAAAGAGTTTCAGCCACAGGGGAGGTTGTGAAAACGTGACGTGTGGACGGACAGAGTTCAGAACGGTCACATCTTATAAATCTGTTTTGGCTTTTATATAATACCACTAACATTTGTATATGTATATATATATCTATCTATCAAAACATTATTCTGTATATATTTTTTAAAGCATTATTATTATAATTATATAGAAGTTGTTAGTGGAACGTTTAAAAAACATTACAGAATTTTCTAAAAAAAAAAGGTCATAAAACCAAGACAATAATGTTAATGTCTAAAAAAATTGAAGTTTTGAACATTCTGGGAACATTTAAAATACCATTTTATGTAGTTAGAGAAACATTTTTACAACCTCAAATAGTTTGCACAGCGGCAGGCAGTTATGCATTTAATCAAAGGTTATTAAAAGTGCAGCTATCTTCATTAACATCCTCTGCGGTGTTTCTGTACGGCTGAGAACGACACAAGACACGTCCAGGTCATGAGTTTAACTCCCTGAAACACACAGAAGGATCAGTACAGGAACTCAAATGCACTGTAAGTCGCTTTGGGTAAAAGTGTCTGCTAAATGCAAATCTTCATTCTGTATGCAAACTCGCAGCACCATTTGGTTACATCAGTTAGTTTTAATTTTGTTCCTTGTAAATAAAAATATTCTAAATCCACAACGTTTTAAAAAGCCATACAGCTTTATTGTATTAAATGGTCCTTGTCTAGCAATACTGAGGCTGGCTAAACAATCTGTTTATCCTATTTACAAACACTTAGCGCTCAGGAATAATTCTGCATCTAAGATCAGACGAATTCAATTAAATTAGCTCTCTGAATACAGCTCAGTAGAGCTCTGCTTTATCTTCTATTGGTTTCAATGGAATTAGATGATGTTTTTGAACTCAGATTTTTTGAAGTGGCAATTTGTGTCAAGCTTAAATTAAAACCCATTAAAATTAGTTTTAGGAGAGTGTTATTAAGGCTGGCTGATGTTTTTACAGATATAAATGCACCTGTAAGTACATTCACTTTGGTGTAAATACATTTCAACATCGCTAGCGGTCTATTAAACAACCTGAGAAGTTTCTTATTCCTCAAGTGGCATGAGAAGATGGTGGCATGAGAAGACGTCTACACAGTGCCTTCAAATTCGCAAATAAATAATGTGGAAGTAATTACTCGGACCTGACAAAGCTGTCATTAAGACAGGGTTGAGTGGCCCTGCATTTATAATTTGCCGTGTCCTCCATTACTGAACCCATAAAATGAGGAAGGACGGGTGAGGTGTTTGTGTGTCTTCAGCGCTGAAAGAGTCGATTTATTATCTCGCCGGTGTAAATACTGACTGTGACGCATCTCTTACTTGTGTAATCTGTTACATCTTATGAATTCTGTCTTTGATTACCATGTTTCGTTTAAAGAAAATGTAGTTTTCTGTTTAATTATTTACCGGTTGACATTATATAACAACGTTCTGGCTAAATCAAAAACTGTGCATATGGTTTCTGAATATAAACACTGGGACACTTACACAAACACAAAATGAAATTTAACACAGCCTTCAATCTGATTCGGTTTGGTAGATCACTTCAATCTTAGCTTTGATATTTGTTTTTGGTTTTTTTTGTAAGCTTTATAAATTAAACAGAAAAGTAATACTTAAGTCAAATCTTCAACTGATGTTTTTTCTTTTACACAGAACCAACATCTAAAACCTAAGCCTGCTTTAATACTTTAATGCTCTGCCTTTGCTGTTCTGAAAGCACCGACACATCATTCAACAAACACAAATCTCGTTTGGAACACACAGCTGGGTGCCACTTCAATGCTTACCAAACTAACCACTTTAGGTTGTAAGAACGTTTCCCTAACGTTTCTTCTATGTAACAAACCGTTAGCAACATCCAGCTTAGAACTACATTCAAACGCTTGTGATAACTTGAGAGAACTTTAAAATAATGTTAGCCAATGTTCTGTGAATGTTCCCTGTTAGCCTATGTCAGGTAAGCATATATCTCTCGTTGTGAGACATTTTAATCTGTTCAGATCAGTTAAACAAGACAAAAAATCAGATTCTTATCTTTTCTATGGGTAAATGAATGTCTTCAAAACATCTCCTGGTTCTCATTTCCATGAACCGGCCGTCTTCTCCAGTCAGATATAGCTGTGGAATAATGGATTATAGTACATGATTATTCCACAGGCATGTCAGAGGAAGTGATAATGAATTGGGAGGCTGGCAGGCTGGCATGACAGCACATTGAGATAAAATGAGGCCAAAACTTAAAGGGGTGCACAGGATCTTTCTCCGTGTGCAGCGTGTTTGGCTGAGGGATGCAGCCCCTGCTGAACCTCTCACAGTCTCTGTACTGAGACTTCCTCCATAATGCATGTTGCCTCAGTGGACACCTCCACTCGGCTTCCAAGCCATTGTCATTCAGCCCCTCTATTGGCTGATGAATGCGAGGGGTGTCTTTGTATGTGTGTGAGTACATGTGTCTGTCGGTGTGTGAGTGTGTGTGTGTGTGTGTGAGCGTGTGGGTGTGCGTGTCTGTGTGTGTGTGTGCGCGTGTGTGTGAGTGTGTCTGTGTGTGTGTGAGACAAAGAGAATGTGGTAAAACTGGAAAAAAAAGATTGTAGGGGATAGCAGTGTGACATCAAGATTTTGGCATCTAATATCAGAACAACAGTTTAACAGTTCAACTCAATTATTTAAAGATTTCACAACACACAGACAAATAACACTTTGACATGATATTTTATTATATAAATACATCAAATAAATATATGAAATATCTTTTTTGATGAATCTATCTGAGAACCACCAAACTTTGCATTAGGAGTCTTCAGCTAATTGCGATTTGTGTAATTCTGGGATGGATAAAATGGATGGTTGCCTAGCAACTACAGGGTAATTTGCAATATTCAAAACATCGGATTGAACTGAAGACTTCGAATTTCACACAAAAGTCTCTTTACCTCCTGAGGTACCAATTTGCCTGGAGGATCCATAAGTTTCACCATGACAATTTTTTTTCAGTATTTGACATTTTAGGCAAAACCTTTAAAATTTTCCTCCTTATGAAGATTTCATCCAAAGAAGGTGACATTTCCTGTGACTTCTGCACAAGTTTAAAATTCAAAAGGTAAAATTTAAATAGTTTTGATTATTTTATTTTTTAAAAGATTGATTAAAATGTGTGCTGTCCACATTCAATAGACTCTAATGCAACAGGTTTTCATAAAAAAGCTGCTGTTTTATAAAAGTGACTTTTTTTGAGGAGCAATAGTTGCTCTATTTATTATTTAAGGGTTCTTCACGATCTACAAGAACACTGAACAAGTTAAATGCATTCAAACTCTGCACACGTTTCCTAAACTATTTTATAAGTTCATCTGGATCAGACAGGAGTCTGATGATTGTCTACAGTGAAGCCACAGTGAGAACAATGCAACGCTCTTCAACTTCAGCTGTTTGTCTTAAAGTTACTCCCTCACTGCCCCCTGCTGATGAGTAAAAACATGTGCTTGTCTGCATTATAACTGGGCCACAAGCACAGTGGCTCCCTTTGTGAAATATTACCTTTGGCTTATGACAAACTCTAAACGAACTACCTGAGGGGGTGCGGCGTAAACACACACAGTGTACTGATGTTGATAAAACCTAATTTATTAGCGTTCTTCTACATGCATCTAATGAGCAAGTGTGTTGGTGATTGTGTTTATGGTTCCCGTGTCTGAACCCTCGATTTCTGCGGGTTCATTAAAATGAGCTTCATTAGATAGAAATGCATTGACGGGTAGAAAGATGCGGCTGGCAGCAATTAATTGGACATCACGACTGCGCCTCCAAACCTGAGAGAATTATTTGGCGCAGCGTCGAGTTGATCTGCAGGACTGTTTAATTATACGTGCATTAACAACTCGCTTGTTTTCTCGCCCATGTGTGAATTCGGTCCCCTGCTCATAACTCTTTGTCTAATACAGGCGGGCGTTTGGAAATAACAATGCGACGCCGTCCAGAGTTCTGCATGAACAAACAGGGCAGTACATGCGCTGGACGCATTTCCTGGAGGTTTAGTAAAGGTCATGCTGTACCGGCAGGGGAAAACAGTATGAATGGATTTCCTGCACTGTCTGTCTTTGACCCGAAATGATGAAATTATTTATCAGATGCAGAAATTTAGCTGGAAAATAAACATGCATGTGGTAGAGGTGTTGTTTAGTGCACACCCAGCTAACAATTTAGGTTTAATGAATATTTCCCTAAGGTTTCCATTTAAGCAAAAGTGTTATTTTGAATAGGCATGTTCCAAAGAACTAGTTTTTTCAACGTTGTATTAACGTTACTGCCTGGTTACTTAAACTTTTGTATTCTGTAATGTTTTTAAAATGTTCCACTAACAACTTCAGAGAAATATTAATAATATTATATAATATATATATATATATATATATATATGTATAGTGTTAAATAAATTCTACTATTGTTACCACCAAAACTTTTAAACATTTTTCAGAAAACGTTTAGAGAACATTAGCAACAATTTAACGTTTTCTGTTAGCTGGGTAGCGAACACACACACGGCACACAAGATGAGCTGCAATCGCAACAATACAATTTCCAATTGTCACTGCACTTTTAAGAAAAAATGTTAAAAACACAAAACTTTTATACATTCATATTACATGAATTTTGAGTTCGGTGACAAACAGAAAACTGTTAATGTTCCAGCAACGGATGAGACACAGAACGTGGCTTTACGGAGGTCTATCATCGCTGAGAGCAATTTCATTACTAAAAAGAATCGGAATCCATCGAGATGGATTCCAGATGAGAGGATATGGTGGCTTCAATAGCGCTCGTGGTACAGCAATTACCTCAGATTCTGAACAGTTGCCGCCATCGCTGGCACACCAGGCCGAGGAGCCTGAGAGCTGCTGTAATGCTGCTCATGTTATGAAGTGGTACTACGGCCCACACGCTCTCCAACTCCCAACTTTTTGGTGACTAACCACCACATTAGAGTCAATTCAGATCCATTTCTATAATGCTAGCATAAAAGGAGGAACATGGAACAGAGCTTTTTGGCTTGGCTTCCTCAGAGCAGCACAAATCAATGTTTCCAGGATGCCTCTGAGGTCTGTGGAACTTGTGGAAGTGAATTTAGAAGTAGGAGGTTAAACAGCTAAACCAGTGTCCAAAAGTCATCAACCATCAAATGTGAGTAAAAATAAACGTTGGTGAGTAAATAAATGCTGGTTACCTTTGTAGAGACTGCAGCGTGTGGTTGGAGGGTAAATATGAAAATACAGTTTCCTCCAAAAGTATTGGGACAGTAAGGAAAAAATTGCTCTGTTTGCCTCATATTCATCTTTTAATCATAAAAGAATTTTTGGCTCCGCAACAAACAGCAATTTTTCCTCTACTGCCTCAATGCTTATGGAGGGAACTGTATATGAAAATATGATAAGTGTAACTTTTACCTCAAAATTTTACCATTAAAGATGCCAAAATATGATTTTCCTCGCCATGTGGCAATACATATACATGACATACTGCAGAGAACATGAAAAACAGAAAGAACGAGGTTTATTTTCTACAACTGTGTAAAAAAAAGGGTCTAGCTCAGCTCACATATATGATGCTGTGAGGAACAAATGCATGTTTCTAGGAAACGGCTAATTAGTCCCACAGCAATGAGTACAAATGTATAAATTTTTAATTAAAAAACAATGCAAAACACAGTTTCCCACCAGTAATAAATATGTATGGCCTGTCTCATGGTCAACACACTTGCAGGTGTGAAGCAAAGTTAATTTTGGATACTGACTGCAAATCTTCCTGTAGTTTCCATGATGAGAATTAAACACTGCAGAGGGTTTGACATCACACATCTGACATCATACTAAACAATGATCTCGGCGACAAGAAAGACAACATTTACTGTCTCCTGGAAAGCCATCGCTGGCTAATGAGCTGGAAAATGAACTCACTCATTAAACATCTCAAACATCTGCCAAGTATTCTGTCCGGCTAAAATTCTTTGAAGTGCAATATTTACCATTTTGCTACCGTGAGCAAGAGTTTACGTGATGACAACAAACGGTACAATATGAGGCTCAACTTATGGGCGTGCGACTATTAATCAACAAATGAGAGCGTGTCTGCGTGCCTCCATTTTTTATTTTAAGTATATGCGTGATTGTGTTTTCAAACAGACCCTGAGTAACTATGCAATTAAAATTCAATTAGCCGACTGTAATTAGACTAACTCTTAAAACCACAGAGCCAGACTGTGAAGTACAACTTTGTGGGTGAAGACAGAAAGCATCACAGAGTACCAGGGCAACTGGGAAGGCTGTACCCAAGTACATTTCCCCAATGTTTTATCAAGATACACAAACGTTATTTATTTTGAAAGTTCCAAGGACGTA
>JBAJNP010007504.1:0-22437 GCA_036877545.1 Yasuhikotakia modesta | reverse complement strand
GGGGTACTGAGCGTGACCTTGGTCTGGAGGAGGATAATAACCCTGGCCTGGTGGAGCTGGATGACCACCCATGTAGCCCTAAAATAAAATAATTAAATAATGAAGGTACGCTGTATACACACAGCACACAATGTATGTGACTATTTATTCTTTATTTAAGCCAGAATCTGAGTTACAGTAAATAATATTGCGGCCCTCAGTCTCCACAATGATCTCCTGTGTTCTCCTAAAGTTCTGCTGTTTTAAAGGTATTTTTAGCGGGACTCCCAGCCGATTAGTTTTACCTGGGACGGGTCGGTCACTGGATGGGTGACTGGCTGAGAATTAGGACTAGAGGCGTTGCCTTGTGATTTGTTGGTCCGACAGCATTTGCAGATCCTTTTCCTGCAGCAGAAGCAGATCCCACCGGGAATACCGAGAAGCAACAGAGCCGCCAGACCGCTGGGTGCAGAAACACTGTGACGATCTGCGGAGAAAGAGTGAACTGAAATCATGAGGGACAAGTATCCAAATATTACAGGTGACAATTTAAAGTAGCTTTTCCCTTTACTTTTGTGTATTTGTGCAGTAAACAGTAATCTAATAATTCAATCCTGAAAAAATGTTTCGCTGCAATACTTGCAAACATAGAATTATTTATTGGATATAAACAAAATGTAAAAACAGTACAATATTAGTATTAGAACTAATAATAGTACAATTCTAAAGCACATAAACACAAGCATGAACTTAAGTATGTATTATTGTTTTAATGTTACTTTAGCAACATTTTGACAAACAGCTATTTTTCCTTACCCACTAGTATTAATGTTTTGTTTGACACAAGTCGGCCTTTATGATCAGTGAGCTCGTATCTGCCCTCATCCGAGACGTTGACATGAAGCACTTGGATGTAACTGTTTCTCACAAAAAGTCTGTTGATGTAGTTCGATTGGGTTTTAGCCACAGGGACCCCGTTCTGCACCAGTGTGATGGCTGAGTAATTGTTGTAGAAGTGAAGAGTAGACTGAACTTGTTGGATTCCCTGTAAGTATATGGTAAGATCTTCCCCTGGGATACGTTCAATGATGCCTACATTGGCTGGAAGAGAATAACCAAAATCAAATCAACAAAGAGCGAAAAAAACTGCAGAATTTAATCCGTTTACATGTGGGGCTTGTGTTTGAACAACTTACGGTAGATTCAACATATACAGTTCATCAGTTGTGTTTTCGGTGGGAATCAAACCCATGACCTTGGAATGACCAGTGCTACATGCTACCAGCTAGGCTACATGAACGCCACAAAGGTGATCACATGATCACATAATGGTGGTACTGGAAAAAAAATTCACTTACTGGTGACCTTCACCGAATAGGTGGCGATGACGTTACTCCATAAATTGCGCAGTATGTACGTTCCCTCGTCATCAAATGTGATGCTGCTGATTGAGAAGGTCCAACCTTCATTGTTTGAGTACACTGAACCTTTACTGGCTGAATTGGGCAAGAAATTGTTACGTTGCCAAATAGTAAAATGTTCTTCCTCATTAGCAGTACTGAAGTCCAGTTTCTCTGTCCGTTCGGGAAGGTTCAGACTGAAATGTTGACCATGGGAAACTTGCCTTGAATATTTGGAGACTGCAGAGACTGACCCTAAGAGAAAAAGTTATGTGAATGTTATGAAGGACACCTTTAGCCACATCTGTGTGTTTCCTATGGCTTTTGTGTTGCTAGCATAATTCTCTGCCGTACTCTGCTGTAGGAATTCATGATAAGAGATTTGTAACATAAGTACATATTATTCCATACTGCGCAAACACAAGCACAGTCATGTATCACCAGTTTTTCTTTAATGCAACACAACACATGACTTTACTTGTCCCGCTATTGTAAAATCTATGCACCACACCTCTGACCTTTAGATTCTTTACAGTATTATTAGCGAGGGGGAGACGTGTGTGTGTGTGTGTGTGTGTGTGTGTGTGTGTGTGTGAGAAAGTAAAATGGTGAACAGTTTACCTGCAATACTGGCAGCTACAAGGATTATCCAAACAGTCAGCATCTGTTATAGAGAAAACACAGTGAAAACCCTACATAACTTTAATGGACGATACGCTATGCAGGGTTTTCAACTTCTACTAAGAGCAAATATGAGAAACAAGAAAGTATCAATGGTATTTTACGTCTTTTTTAGTGTTAGTGAACTGCAAACAGGGTGAGCTATCTGTGAAAGCATAGATTTATTTATCGTTGTTTGTTTGTCCTCAATAAATACAAATAAACTCTGTCTACTCTGTAGATGGTCATTTTTGAGGCACTAAATGAAGCCACGGCTCAGAACATTTTTAGCTTCAGCTCAACAGCCGTGACTCAGCTGCCAACATCCTGCAACAAATAATAATATTTATAAACAGCCAAGACCTTTTATCATGAAAAAAAGTTTAAAAATGTGAAAAGATAAAATTTATAGGCAAAACTTCAGGTGAATTATTTAACATATGAATTGTAAGTTCATATGAATAACCTGAAACGTGGTATCACTTATTAGTGTACACTAGTGTATAGGATGCAAGCATAGTGCCCTAGAAACGCCTTCACACATGGCGGCTTTGATCCGCTTTCTATTAAATAGTGATGCCAGCAGAAATGCGAGTAAAACCACTTGCACTCGAGTTTTCAATAAAAAAAAAATAAACACGCTTAATGCTCGTTATATTGGTTTCATCGGACAACAAGATTCAAATATTACACTTACTGAAAGAGAAAATGTTTATTAAAACATAAGAAAACCGTCCGATACCCTGTTGTTTTTAGATAAAGCTGGTAACCGAAGCAAAACTGCACGAACCGGCGCTTTGTCGAGAAAAAACATGTTGGATTAAAGCAGAAATCAATGCAGACAGAATAATGCAATTAAATTTAACCTTAAATCTTACGGCACACAAACAACCGACCTAAGAAACTACGTCCGTCCGCGAAGTAAACGCACCGCGCGTTAGTTGCGATATATGCTTAAGAAAAACAAGAGGGTCTCGTACTCACAGTTTGATCCATGTAACGATGAACAAGATAAATGAAAAATGCCGTCGAGGATTCAGGAGCACCACGGCGTCGTGTGGGAGAGATAGGTGTGTCTTTTGTGTGATCCTATGGGAATCTATTGGAGTTCAACTCCACCGCCGTGTTGTTTGTTGCGTGCGGACAAAGCGCCGCGGGCGCAACCCGCATTCCTGCTTTGATAAATGTACGTGTTTTTTTTGCTCGCATCTCTGCAGTTAAAGAGCAAAATTACAATCATTCGGAGGCTTTATATCTTAGATAAGTTGTTTCTGTGTAATACATATAAAGTGCAGCATATATATGTGTTGATAAACGCGGCATGAGAAGATTTATGTTTATGTTGCTTTATGCATTTTATGCATGTGCTGCGTTAGGAAGCTGCTGAAGCAGCTTTTATAAAACATCGTTTCCGGTTAGACAGATCGATTGTAAATGCATTAGAGAACTGAGTGAACAGAAAGAGCGAACATAGTTTTTTTGAAGACATATATATATAAGGATCGAGGGGTTGGCTGTATATATTTGGCCTTCAGCTGTTGCGTCCATATTTCACTCGCACGCGAGGTGGAAACATTCATAGCAACGAAACACGCAACAGGAAACACGTCACAGGCGTGGCTAGGAGACCCAGCCCTTCCCGGCATGCATGTGATGCGTGTGTCGCATAATGTGCACAAATGCAAACCACATGCAGAGCAGAGATGTTGGCCGCAGCAGACGACAGTAAACATTTAGGGCGGAGTTGACGAGCCCCTAAACCCGAAGCCCCCCATGTCCCATCCGGCCCCACAACCTCAACTTCACTCACGAGAATCAAGCGTCTCATTCACTGTCTCCGTAAACCTGCGGTTCGTACTGAAGGACTGAAACTTCTGCTTGTGGTTTTGCAGATGAATGATATTGATGATGCTATACAGATGGTTTAACTGAAGCAATTGGACCTAAACATGACGTGGAACTTCATGCCTAAAATGGCTAAGATTAAAAATGATGGTCCTATTGGAGAAAATTCTTTAATCCACAAACTCAATTTTCTCTTTACTATGCTATATATATATATATATATATATATATAAATGGACTGCATTCTCATCTATTGTATAAACTTGATGTTGTTTACCCAGAACCCAGCTGTGTATTCAGGACTGATCTGATCTGTTACCTGTGTGCAAAGTAAACATTATATAAATGACACTCATTCCCACGACTCATGCAAACATTTCCTCTCACTTTCAGTAGCTAGTTACCTTTGCAAAGCAAAGGAGGACAGAAGCGTAAGACCACTCCAGTGTTTAAAGGGCAAAATAATACCAAATACCAAACAAATGCATTTACTTACCCTCACGTCCCTAAACACTACATAGCAGAATCATTTATATATATATATATATATATATATAATGAAAGTGAATGGGCACTGGGGCTGTGGACTGCTTTAATACTGGCACATGAATTGATATTTAAAATGTATGTGCCACTATCATCTTTGTTCTGCTAAATGTCTAAATGTAAATGTAAGGTTTTGTGCACAGGCCAGAGTTGTAGCAACACCGTATATCATGAAATACATACAGTATTACAATTTTAGTTCTAAAACTCTAAATAACAGTATGTGCTATATTAAAATAATCAACAATCCAACATCTATATAGCTGAACAGACTACAGCTACATTTTATGTGAAAAGGTAAATATATGTTTTTGCTCTGTAATAAAACGCTACATATTGGATAGTTGCCTAATTCCTGCATTCCGTTAACACCGATAAGCACAAATCAAACGGCTAGTTTGTTTTCTTTCCACATTTTTTATTTCCTGCTTTTCATGAAAAACAAAATGAACAAAATAATTACATCATAAACAGAAAATAATTGCTATATTGTTGCTACAAGTTGCATTTAAGTGACAGCTTTCCAAGGGCAAATTCGCAATTCACCCTGAACTATGAACAATCTTTTCCAAGTTTGGACAGTACAGGAGTTTATGGGATGACAGCAAGCAGATGTACAAACATTAAGATGAACAAGAACCAAGGAAGAGTGACTTCAGTTTTGAAGCTGAATCTCTGTCTGGTGTATGAATGTGCGTGTTCAAACATGACAGCAAAATCTTCTTAAAGGTCAAGTGATTTGAATGAATGAATGCGTGTGTTCAGAGACAATAAAGGAGTCACCAAGGACATGACTCAACTAATAGGCTAATACATATACAATATATTCAAACTGGCAATACAAAAAGAGTTCATGTCTTTACATTCTTTGTTGAATAAGATGTGGCAGGTGAGAACTAGCAGGGTGCACCATGTCTTTTTTTTCCATTGTAGAAGTTCAACAGACTTCTGAGGCCAACCGGTTCTTTGGACCCAAAGTCTGAGCAGTTTGTGAGTTTGTCTCTCATCGGGCCAAATCCCACCTGTGCTGGATTATAACGTTTAGTGTTGAGCTCACAGGCAGAAACCCTGAAATCTTCTAAAGACATTGACTCTGGATGAGGCTGAATGCCCAGGAGAAAAAAAGCCACTTGTCTGGATCTGTCATGTGGGAACACAAACCTCCACACTTCACATCTTCTGATGTTATCAGGCTCTCCTCCGTCATTCCGTTTTTACCCTCCACCTAGTTCAGAAACCGCATCCCTCCATCTTTCTTTTTCTTCAGCCTCATCCACTCATTCAGGTGACATCAGCCTGCGTTTAGTGGGATATAGCTCTTGTAGCTCAGTGTGTGAGCCGTGTGTGTGTGTGTGAACATTATGATATTCTCTGAATGAGTCTGTCTTCAGTTAGACAGAAAACAGTGCAGTAAGAAAGATCAGAGATGAAGTTTTCACAGCCGCGTCGGGTCACATTCTTACACCCCCTCAGATCCAACAGAGTCAAAGCTGATAATCGCTTCATATAAGACAGACAAGCATCTGTCAGCTTATTACAACCTAGAGATGAAGAAAAAATTAAATCGGTGAGTTAATAGCATGTTTTTTTACTTTTAAATTGATAAACAACATTTCAGTCCAACTACATTTTATGGACATTTGAAAATCTGTACATCTACACAAGCTAATCTGAGGAGCATAACATTCAAGGGTACCTGCAAGACTGAGCTGTCTGAGTGTGTTGCGTGTGTTGCAGCCGGACGCAGTGAGCAGGTTGATGGACTGATCTGCGAGCCCCTGGCAGTGGGACAGATCTAACCTCCTCAGTGAGGGCATATGTCTGATGATCAGCTTCAGTGTGGAGTCACTGATATCCAAACCAGACAAGCGTAGATTGATCAAACCTCTCAGTCGACTGCGACTTTCACTGCCTGCGAGACACAACAACGTCAGATAGTAGCGAATTATTTTAGAAATTAGTTTATACTCAGTCTCAGTATTAACGCTAAGTGTTAGCATCTCACCCGGCAGCACTATAAGGTCTTTTATTTGCGAATCTCTGACGCCCACAGCCCAACAAAGGTCAAGAGTTCGCAAACCCGGACAGCTCTGAGAACTCAACGCTGACACGCATAATGAGGAGCAACCTGACATCATCAGATCTTTCAGACCTGTGAGAAACAGGGAGAGGTAATAGTTTAGTTTTGGCACTGTAAAGTATTTCCTGTCGTAACATTTCAGGCAAAACTGTACCAGGCAGGTGATGGATGAGCCAGGCCATCTGTTTCTTGGATACAGGTGTCCAGGAGAGGTCAAGGGTCACAGGTTGTCTTTTAATGATGGCTGAAATGGCCTGCGGGGTTAGTGAGCGACCCCGGCTCAGATCCATCTGCGTCCACAAGCGCTTATCACAGCACCTACAAAAACAATAATCATATAGTTAATTAACTAATTAAAATCAACAGTAATATTTGTTTACAGAAAAAAACAATTCATTGGTTTTTGAATCCATGTTGCGTTTACAGCTACTGAAACAACATTAATTTATTTCTAAAGGGACAGTAAGCAAGGATGGATCCATCCATTGTGTATGTTTCACACTAACATATTATGCATGTTGTGTCAACACTCACCATTTGTACCAAGCCTTGCAGACCCTCATACACACAGCCAGCTCAGTCCGACTCAAGTAGCGGAACACAGACCCCCAAATGTCTTTTTCACAGCCTCTCTCATTTCCCACATCACGGAACGAGGGATGAGACAGGAGGGAAGGAGGAGAGCAACTGGTAATGGAAGGTGGTGGTGGAGGTGGAGAAACAGAAGAACGTGAAGACACTGAGGAGGGTGATGGTGTGTCTCTGTCTCCATCCTGGTTCCTCTTTGGGTGGCGGCTGGACCTGTGGGCACCTTTGGACTGTGAAAGTCCGTTACCAGACGGTGTTAAATTGGTGTTTCTGAGACGCATCTTGGGCAACGTTCTGCGCTGGATGAAGCCAGAAACGTTGGGTGTACGAGGAGACATTGCAGCCTCCAGCTTTGGTACAATGGAGCCGGGGTCACGTTTGGCCTTTGGGGGGCGCTGAAGAGTCACGGTTAAGTAAGAATCATTCAGCAGGTCATCATTCAGGTCTGAGACGAGTAAGACAGGTGGGTCCGGGTCTGAATCGGACTGGTTCTCCCCATCGTCATCCTCTTCATCTTCCTCCCCTCCATCGTCCATGTCCTCCATGTCTTCATCTTCTCCGTCAAAGTCCCGTTCCTCACTGTCATCATCGTCCTCATCATCATCGTAGTCCTCACCTCTACGTCGTCTTCTCCGTGACCGGTGCTCCTTATCTGAACGTCCCAGATGCCTCTCATCATTACTATAATCTTCATCATCCTCATCATCATCCTCCTCATCCTCGTCGTCGTCGTCATCATCATCATCATCGTCGTCGTCATCGTCCTCATAACGCCGCCGCTTCACATGAGCTCCTCCTCTCAACCTCACCCGACCCCCCCTCTCTCCTCTTGCCCCGAGGCCCCGCCTCATTTTGAGTGAACCTGATGCCAAGCTGCTACCTCGATTACCTCGATGGGTGGAGCCTCTCCAAACGCCTCGCCTGCTGGCTCCGTAACCTCGACGTGATGAGACTCCGCCCCTCGAGTGGATTGACATCTTTTTTCCATCTTCATCGTCGCTGCCGGAATCATCATCATGATCCATCCCGTGTCTCCGATAGATCTTAGCCACACGAGGATCAAGGGATGAAGATCTGCGTTTCTGAAAGAGAATTTGCAGTGACAATTTTAGAAACATATTACAAAAACACTGCAACAATAAATCATCTTTAATGACTTAAATGTTTAATAAATAGACATTTGTTTTCCTCAAATCTTATGGAATGAGCATTTTTATATACCCTACAAAGCTTTTACATTTTAAACTCTCACAATCCAGTTAATTGCAAGCAGCAACAACTGATGATGACGGAAGGGATGCAAAGATGAAAACATGAACTCCAGATACATTTATACCAAACAAACACCTGTTTGATGTCTGCATCACAAGTCTAATAGAATTGCTGAGTACTAATAATCATCCAGTTAAATCATGGATGAAGGCAAAAACATCACTGAGAACTCACATGTGTTTTTGGTCCCTCTAATTTTATCTGTTAAACAGAAATCACAAGGACACATTGTGTAACGGACTTAAAGGAATGGTGATATCACAGCAGCATCACTGAATGGAATCACAATCAAACAGCTGATTCTGAATCAGTCAGTTTGAGCAGCGATGGGGCGCGATGATGATGATGATGAAAACAGGGCAGAGTGGGTCACACAGATGAAGAACCACCAACAAGGAGGAATTGCAACACAATAATGAGCAAAAGCTCAGGTAGGGAATGTGAAGCGAGAGAGAGCGAGAGATGGGTGCAGAATAAAGGCAGCTGTGTGTGCGTGCGGCAGCTGTGGCGTGAGGAAGGCGGAGCCTCTCACCCTCTTCCTCAGCCGCTGCTCAGGGGCCGCCACCCGTTTCTGGAGCGACCCATGGGACAGAGAAGAGGGGGGCCGCCCGACCCCGTGCCACGCCCCGCCCTCACCCCCAAACCCATCCTGTGCCGTGATGTCATCACCGCTGCCTGACGACTGGCACACAGGAAAAAAGCATTACTGTTACACACGTGCAACAGTGTGTGTACCTCACAGTAAGCTTTGGGCATGCAGCTTTTTCCTTGTGACTGAGCGCGAGGAAGTGTGTATGTATGCAAAAGCTAGCGTTAGAAACAAACGCTCAAAGCTTCCTTAGTTTGAAAGCCCTAAGTTTGTGTTCAAGCAAGAGGAGGTGAAAAATCTCAAACTGCGTTTGCGTTTGTGATGGTGTACATGTGCTACCTCAGAGTCTGTGTCCTTGCCCAGAACACATTTGGGACACTCCCAGCAGCTGGGCAGATCTTTGTTCACCACTCCCTCACCTGATATCTACAGAAACAAGGGATACAAGCAGACCATCGTAGTGTCGCAAACAATGCAACTAAAACATTGTTTTAGCAGGCAGTAAACAGCAGTGTAAAAACGTTGTGACAATGTTTGTACCTTCAGACAGTTGGGATGTGCTATCTGAGCACAGTTTGAGCATTCCATGAGCTCCTCACCAGTGTCCTGGTTACCTTCTCCACAGATCTCACACACAGCAGAGAGCGGCAGCCCAGGCTATGGAGAGAGAAATAAAAGATGCAACATGCAAACAAAGAAAGACTTGGTCAAAAGACAAACATCCACAACCACACACACACACACACGTCCACACACACACACACTTACGGCAAGACACTGGCGGAGAACACAGGTCTGTTTAAGCTTGCCAGGGCCACCAAACTTCTTCATGTCTCTGCAGAAGTTGCAGTCGCCACACTCTGTGCGCAGACAAGCCTCACAGCGCTTGCAGCGCACACGCCGCCGCCGCAGCACCGACATGTTGGAGGCTGGTTTCACCGGCCGGGGAACGATGGGCGTGGTCGCCAGCTTTGGACGAATGACAGGTGGAGGCGGAGGAGGGGGCTGGTACCAGGAGGGCTTCAGAAGACAACAGTGATAAAAGGTGGAATAAGAAACATAGGGAAGTTAGAAAGGGTGGGGAAACAACTTTTAACTAAAAGGGACCCTTGATCCTGAGTTTGACTCCACAAGAAAATTCTGGTATTTAATCAGAGATCTTACCCTCTTCGGCCATCTGACAATAGGTTTCCCGGTGTAGCAGAGTTTTGCAGAGTCACTGGCATGTTCTTTCAGCAACACCTACAAGGAAATGAAAACAAACACGTTCATCGCACTGAAATCTAGACTCACAAGTAACCCACACAAAACATGAATTCGTTCCACACGCTTGTGATGCAGCGTCACACATCCAAGCGGTGGCATCAAAATTAGCCGTTCATTTATAAACGCTGACCTGTATGTCGTGCAGCAGGGCGGCAGCATTGTGGATTCCTGAAGGCACACACTTCTTATGAGCAGGAAGAGCCTCCAGCTTTCCCACCAGGTTCCACAGACCCTCCAGTTCTAATGGAGTTAAATGGACCTTCACCCCTGGTCCACCGGGAGGAGACGGAGCCCCGCTGTCATCTCTCTCCTCTTTAGCATGGCCATTGAGAACCTCACAGCCCGAGCTTTCCTGCTTATAACCTGTGTATTAACATCAGACAGAGAGTTTAGGTTTTCATCTGTGCACGTTAGAAACTACGAATCAAATGGAGAACGTGAATCTTCTCACCAATGCCCAGAGAGTATTTCTGGTACTCGGGGATGAGGTAGGAGGTGTTGGTCAGGCTGTACAAATAGCGCTCCAACACGTACCAGCCCATCTCGTAAAAGAACGGATAACGGAACTTTACTGGAACCTGAGGAAAGAAAGCAGAAAGAATGATCGACAGTTCTCAGAACTTCACTCCAAATTTCTTCACTCCAACGTTTATCACAAAAACTGAATAAAAATAAACTTAAGGCTTAGCAGTCTCTGAATTCTGGTATTTCATAAAAGCTAGTCAAATTTGAAAAATGACATTTTATTTCTGCAATTCCGGTTTCTGGGCTCACCCGCGTCCTGTCCTCAATGCTGGAGATGTGCAGTTGCATGGGGATGTTAAAACTGTGCAGAAAATTCCCTCCAAACACAAGCGTGTCCACAGGTGTGTACACCGCATGGATCCAACCTGATCAAATATTTACACAGTCACGTAACATACATATTCAGTTATGAATTCAACAACTGAATTAATGCCATCTGAGCGTAACTGGTCAGATAAACCAACAACTAGTTAATTTTGAAAACACTAGTACTTACCTGATGGTATAATGAACGTGTATCCCTGCTTGAGCTCAATCCTCTGGCAGTCAGTTGCCTTGTCACCAAGGAAGATGTCTCCTTGTTTCCCTGACAACACCCAATTCTCATAAAGCTCCAGGTTTTGTGGTGTGGGTGGAATTAACCAAAACACCTGTAGTGGAAACAGCCAATCAGGTTCATCTCTCCTCTGACCGCAACAAAAGTAGCAGAAAACAGCTACAGGGCATTAAAACCACACCCACAACTGTTATTGTAATGCACACAACTTCTGCAGATTACAGGATAGATTGTTGTGTTGTGTTTTATATGCCATTATCAATGAGATCTGTGCGCTCAGACCTTGCAACCCCGCAGTATGTGGTACCACACAGATGTGCCGCCAAAGTCTATGTGGAAATCTGTGAAACAGCCCTGCACACTCATTAGGCAATACCTGCACACAGAACACAGACAACGCTGAGGTAGAGAGAAGTACCAAATGGTCACACCATAAATGGTGATTGTTCTAAACCAGGGACAAATGCTCACTTCTGCACTTTGGGGTACTGCATGTCCATGATCGAATTTGTGGCGTCTCTCTGCCTTTCCTTTAAGTGTCGCGGCCACATGTTGTCCACCCAGTCAATCATGTCCACCTATCAAAACAGCAACAACAGATCCATGGGACTGAAAACCAAACTGAGAAAACTCTGTCCCAGCTGAGGCATGTTCTCACCGTGGCAGGTCTTGTAACGAGGCTCTCGAGTTTAGTGTGGCTAAATTCAAGGCTGATGACATTGTAAAGCTTGTCTCTCTGAGAGGGCGGAGTCTCATAGTACCGCCTCCACTGGGCCATTGACATCTCCGTCCCCTTTTGAGTAGCTACATCCATCACGTCAATCATACGCCGACTGCCTGTCAACAGAGACGAGGGGGGGGGGGCACATTCCAAACCTGTCACTCAAACGTCAGCGATTTTAACCAACAGTAGCAAGTACACCAAACTCTTACCTACAAACATCTTAACATCGTTCACACTGAAGTCTGGATCAGGCATTCTGAAAACATAGAAATGCAGACCAATTGGAAAGTGATATTCAGATATTCTGCAATACAAGAACACTTTATTCATCCGTTCGTTGGTTCAAGAGTAATACAAGATAAAGAAAAACAAAAAGAAAATAAACGTACTTAATGCCAAGTCCATCAGGTTTGTCAAAGATGATGGGGTCCCTGAGCCCCCCTCTCTGGACGTACTCATATGTGAAGTCTGAAACCACATGAGAGCTCATATTAAACACTCAACACACATCCCACACTGATTCTGTGAAGATCAACACACACTGCGACTCTCTCTGACCTTTGCCCTCCATGCGTTTGACTCTGTCAGAGTTGAAGCGGCTGCAATGTAGCTTCTCCTCCAAATCGAACGTCCTCTTTCCATCAATCTCGTCGTCGGAAATGCCATCGTCCTGGTAACGGCGCCGTGTGCCGGACCGCTGCAAGACAAGAGAGAGCGATCAATCCCAGCTGCACTATTTCTGTTCACACACTCACGCTTCTGATGAATTCTGGACAAATGTTGAGTTTTATAATCACACCAGTCACACACACAGACAGACACACAGACACAAGATATTTCAGGAAAACCCGCTGGTCACCACTATCTCATAAATCTACTCACATAAAACACTTTTTAATCATAATTTGATTCAATTTGGGGACTCACAAACCGTAAAATGCTGAAATGTCATGTTGAAACTACAAGGACAGCTCCAGTAACACGTATTCACTCAAACAAGACAGTCAACCCTTTCTCTGCTCGCCCTTGCATCTGCCCTCAATGTCTCTATGGTGATGCAGGACACAGCCAATCACGTGCTGTCGTCACACCCTTTCAAACACAATACAAGCAAGAGGGGGGGGAGAGAAATCGATGGAATGAATTTGGTATGACTGCGCAGTCCTATAGGAAACCTGCCACTGACGCTAATCTCTGACATATCCCATACGCACAACTGACCAAACCATACATCTATGTGAACACTACTATACATCAGCACCTTACAGCCCAATTTTAATAGAGAAAAACCAACCCACTCTCAGTTCTCTGAAAGTCACTGCAGTCTGTTGATCCGTTTATTTGAAGGTATATTTTTATTTGTACATTTGTTTGTCAGTCCTAATGATATGACAACTTATAAAGGAGAGATGGAGCAAGTGCTTTCAAATTTTTACAATATTTTTAAAGGTTTTATGCCTTATGTGGTACCTCATATCATGTTAAAAATTTGACTTCAAATTTAAGATGAAACCTCTGCGTTACCCTCTATTTAATTAGTTGTCCTTTGTCTAGCCATTTCTAAATTCATGGGTACACCATGTACACCCCACCTCTGCTCTTCAAACTGACCAATCAGAGAGCAGAGACTCACCCTGAATGCCAGAACATTACAATACTGAAAATGAAACACAAATGAAAATAAAAGCAGAAGAATAAAAGTACAATTATTGTGATTCTATGAATAATCATGTCTGCAGCTTCCTGCGTACTCCTGCCCAGCCCTAGTCAATGATGCTGCAGTCTTCACTTTTCGGGGCCTGTGCGCACTACATAGCACACTACCGAGCTGTTTGTCTTGACCAAGATTGTCTCTCTCTGATTTTTAGTTTCTGTCTTCTCCTCGCAACACAATCCTACAAATGCCCAGCATGGATCAAAAACTCACAGTGACGAAAGCAGCACAGATGCGTAAAGGATGAGGTTTGTACAACTCCTGGATTTGCCGTTACCTTTACTGCAACGTCCCACCAATACAAAAACACCAAGAGGAGCTCAAAACATACAATTATGCAAACATATTACATATTCAATTTAAATTTAACCAAGTTAAAAATGGCACAAATCACAAAAAAAGAAGATTTAGCCGATACCTAGCAACACAAAATGTGTAAATCTAGCTTTTTTTGTTCTTGTTCCCAAGCATTTATCCTCCCTCTCTTTCTTTCTTTCTTTATTTATTTCATCCCATTCCTGAGTGAGACCCTACACTGCAGTGCCTTAGAGGAAGCCCTTGCTAAGGGCAACGAGACACTACACACCTCGCACCTTCAGTGTCACATCTTCATCCCTGTTCTCGCTCTTCTTCTTCCTCCCCCTCCGTCTCATCAACAACACGCCTCCGTCCACAAGCGTGAGGATCTCCTGTCCGTTCTCCATCCCTGTTCTTCTTCCTCCCTCTCAAACTGAGAAAACCTGCCGTCTGTTGTTCTCGATCACACTTTTGCCTCTGCAGTGGCCCCTCCTCCTCCTCCTCTCCCTGTTTCCGCATGTCTGCTCACATGATTGGCTAAACCAATCCAATCGCTCGCCCATCTCTTCCCCCTCTCTTTAAAAACAGGCTCAGACTCCATCAGCATCGTTCTGTTTCTTCAGACTAACGCCAGAGCAAATATTCTCAACCCACCAGCAATAAGTATAAAAAGCATGTTGAAAAATGATGTATGGAATCTAACATTAGACTGGAGACGCAAGAAGTTAATCTACACAGCTTTACACTACACCACAATACACTACACACACACACAAACTTAAAATAAAAGTATGTAAAACAGTTGCTTTATTATATAGACAATCTCTCAAGCGGCGTCACTTTGTATTCAAAATCTCTTTTGCCACAAGAAAATCTCTAACAACTTGTTAGCAAGTGTAAATATCACATCATGAACAGAAACTGGATAATACAGACTTGTAATGACCAGATTGTCTGATCAAAGTAAAAGCTACAGAGTAATATTATAATATCATCCAATACTATATTTATATGTGTTGACAGCAATTGTGGTGTTTTACAGGATGCGATCCTACGGTAATACTATGGCACTGATAATGACATAATATTGAATGATGTACCTGCTGATCGTTATGTCCACAACACCTAACATCTGATCACATGCAATCACATCACAATCACTGACATCTTCCAGATGTAACATCAAGTCATCACTACCCTGCAATACACGTTATCTTATGAATACGGTGCTGCACTTACCAGTCGCTTGCTGTAACGCGGTTTGCAATCGTCCATCGCGGGCGAGAACCGAGCGCTGCCCGCAGTAGTAACTCACTTCTGTCGCGTTATATCGTTCAATATAACGACAGATATGTTTGGGACTCACTTAACACCAGTGTCCACTAACATCGATACATTACACTAATACAGCCTATTAAAACACATTGCTAGAATAAAACTGTACTTCTAAATTCATAAAAACACTGAATATGAACTTTGATCGTAATATATCTCAGCTTGTTCGTTAATAATACGTGTATCAAATAAATTCTCACAGAAAGTGGGAAGAAAAATATGATCTAAATATGAGCAAATCGAGGCTAATCCGTCAAGCTAAGCGCTGCTGAGGGGAGAATAAACGAGCATCGGCACCAGTAAACCAACCGCAAATGTAAAAGTAAAAGCAAATACTGTTAAAATACACCAATACAGGGTATTGCTTATACATACAGTTTATATGTACGCTGTCGTATATTGCACTACAGCATGAGGCTGATCAACGAGCAACACGACTGTGTAAGTTTAAACAAAACCACATTCCCACAAGACTTTAACTCGGAATCGCAGTGGAGATAATCCAGCCGTTAAATTAGTCCTCGTGTGCTGTGTGGTATTAAAACGTGTATTCCGCTAGCCTTCTCTTTTAACTTTTCTGAGTGAAAGGAAGCGTTATTTAGACAGCTACTGTGTAAATCCGCGACAAAGTTAATGTAGTAGTAGATCATTCGCCGCCATTTTCACGTCGTCACAAACCCCATGAATAAGTCCCGCCTACTACCGTTTAAACATCCAACCGCGTGCGAGCAAAACGCTACTAGTTTACTCTTATTGGTTGCTGTTGATGTCACTCAAAGGGGGCGGGAGATACAGGCCCGTAGTAGATCACGTGACCGGGCTCCCATTGACTTGGGCGATACGCCAATCAAAACAAGCAACGACGTATCGATCGGTTCACACGCGCTTGCAGCAAATCACACATAAAATGCATTTACTGCATTGGGTTTTAGCAAGATGTGTGCCACAAAAATATCGCAAATACGCACCAGTAGTATGCTGCGTGCAACGCTCATAATAAAATGTATATTATTTACCTTAGCTCTTCCGAGGCTGGGCGACTCATCGTTTGCGGGCGCCCAGTCCATGTCAACATTTGCGCTTTCGTTCGGCCGTCAAACCAGCCCTTCAACACAGACCAAGCTCACATAAGATCATACTGATATCCTGTGATGTTTGTCTAAATCTAATAAAGAACAGCCCCCGATTGGCTTTACACAGTGAATATCCCCCGTGACCGACCACAGGTAACCGCACATGGTGAAACTTTTCGTTTAACACAAGGGCGAAAGATCAGGAAGTAGATGCTGGTTGGTCGCCACCAGCGCTCGGTCACTGATTGGACTGGACATCCGTCGATAACCACAACGTAAATAAATAAATAACCAATACAACAATACAGGGTCGACATGAAAAACAAGACAGATCCATACAAGTTTTTATTCACAAATTATCAAGTGCAACAAACTCCATTAATGCGCAAGTCTACAATTACTGCTTAACAACATGCCATCACATCTTCAGAAATACAGTCAACTAAGTACTAAGTACCTTTCAGTCTTATTTGCAATATAAACCTAAATGTATATAAATAAACAAATGATTAAAAAAGTTTATACTATACTATAAGTATAAACTATACTATACTATACTATAGTATAAGTCTATACTATAATAGCTCCTATGTCATTTACAACAACAGGGCCTTACAAATAATATATTGTCTTAAAAACAAAATTGTCAACGTTCAATAAAAGACATCTTACATGACTTACAGACCTTCATAAAATTACCAGGTATAATTTTATTATAAAGTATCTGACAGTGAAAGGCAGATTGATCAGACAGGATAAATACATGCAAAAACTGTAAGAGAAACTGTGTTTTTATGGCTCATCTGGATTTGGAGGAATAGATAATGTCTTCTTCTAAAAAGAAAGGATACCAGGCAGTTATACTCTGTTTTTGTCATCTATTAACTCATACACACATTTCACACATGCATTATTAGCGAACAAAGGCTATCGCTCTCACCCTCCCACTCAGAAACATCACAATCTTTAGTATTAATAATGTTTACCTTGCAGAAAGCTTATGTCAGCCAGCTGTACACCAGAGAACCACCGATGACAGCCAGGATTGTACAACACAGTATGATCAGCATCTTTTTCTACACGTTGACCAGAAAAGTAAAAATAAATGAATGTGGATAATAAAAATAAATGAAGAAATGTGTGACTTACACAAATACGGCACCATGGTCTGCTCTCATTTCCAAACTCACCCTGCGTGCTTCCTGTTGGAACTTGGCAGCCTTCTTAGTGTCAGCCACTGCTCTTTCCACAAAGCCCACAGACTGGTCCATGTTACTCTCAATCCTGTCTATCATGCTTCCCTGTTGATAAATTAGAATTAAACATGTCACATTGGTCATTTTAATCATTTAAACCAGTTTCACCCTGACTGGAGCAGCAGTAATCGGTCTGGGCTAAAGTTCTGCGTTTTCCCTGCACCTGATTCTCCACCAGCATCGCGATGTCCACAAACATGTCATGCAACTCCTTGATGCTGCTCTCCAGTCGCATTATATCTTTGTGTCGCGCTTCAATCTCGCTTAGCGCCTGCTTTGAAATGCCAGAGTCCATAATCTGTGGGAAAGCAGAATGTTTAGCTTGACATAAATACACATAATAACAAACAAGCACAATGCTTGAAAACATCACATAGCAGAACAGAACCCACCCCTGCTGTAAATACTGCAGCATTCCCCCCATCCAGCATTTCTTCCAGTTCCTCATCCGTAGTGGATTTTCCAGCTGTAAGACAGAATCCATTGCCTCACACACGCGTGTAACATACAGAACAAGAATGTTTACGGTAACAGCTCATCACTAACTGATCTCCAGCTGCCTCTGGATTCGTCCCTTGCTCTTCTCTCTAAACTCCATTTGTGCTTCGTTGTATTTGGTCATCACCTCCACAAACTTCTTAGCAAGAATAGCATGCTAACAATAAGGAGATAAACATATTATAAATAAACAAACAACTGAGTTTTGCTTCTAAGGCAGCTGAGAGACACAGTGTTGGTGGTTACCTGAGATTTCTTTATCCGTACATCTGCTGAAATTCTCTCCTCTGTGTTAGCCGCCAAACTCTGCTCAATGCCTGTTGACAACATTGTTAGTTTTACTATTTTAACACTCAGTTACTAAATAAGCAGGGTAACATGTTATTACTTATCATTTTGGGCATTGTGGAAGTGATCAGTGATTAAATATATATTTTGTACATTTTCCACAGGAAACTGACTTTTGAGTTTGTTGCGAGCATTGTTGGCCAGTTTCTTTATGTCATTGGTGACTGCCTCCAATTCATCCTGAGTTTCTGGGTGAGTAAAAATAAATATAGAGATTAAAAAAGAGAGCCTTATAAACARGTATTAMWCATAGGACAAAACAATATTRCACATGATGGGAAGGTTWAGWAAWTGGGRGAAKGTGACAGGAAAAAATATACATAKAAATAGTTATAGAAATCAAGGTGTAGAAATCAAGATAAAAGGAAGGGTGGTTAGTAAAATGTGACAAACTCTGGTCTGATGTTGGTGCAGACAGGATGACAGAATAAAGTCGCTTTATCTCAATCACTTTCTCGTCAATTTTGTCTATACTGGTTCGAATTTCTTCAATCTATAGAACATAGAAAATAAATGAATTGTGACATTCAGTGACATTTATATACTTTTGGAAACAATATTGTTCATTTATACATACCTGAGCAAAGAATTCATCCATAAACTCTTTATTTTCCACTGGGATTTCCACATCATCAGGTGTTTGATCTGACTTCTGTTACGATATACAAAAACACATGGAGCAACATATGGTGTGGATGTATAGTATAGATGTATAGTATGTTATATAGTCCATATATGAACATTATATGTATAGTACATTATATAGATGACATAGTTACATCCCTGAATATAGCAAATATTTTAGCCTCTGTTTGAACATAACCATCAAATAAAAGTAACAAAATGACAAAAAGAAAAACAAAAAAAGCTTTCTGAGAATAGTTTAAAAGAACTGAAATCAGCTCTTGTTTTTAACAAAGATTAAGTATTTGAATGCAGAAGTTTAACCTCATTCGTCCACTTTCTTAGATTTAAAACAGACAGATGAAAAAATTCCAAGACAAGAAGAAATTAATAACAAAATTGAATTTCCTGCGTGGAGAATGACAACCTATGAGTGCAGGAAGAGGTTAAGAGAGCGAAGTGACATTGATCCAAAGTTGATTCTTTGAGTTTTGCAATTAAACGTGACTATCTTAACTCATTCCTCTGTTTGTAAAACTCTGAGCTGCACTATCCAATAGTTTTATCATATAAATCATAACTCGTAAATTTTCTTACCGCTTTCAGCTGTTCCAGTCGGTCCTTCATCTTTGCTTCAATATGTTATTTCACAACGTTATAATAACTAATGTTGACGATTACACGACGTCGTTTTCAGACTAAATAACAGCACAACATAATAACTACAGCAGGATTTGTATCACAGACACACTCAAAGGAGTCACAGGATATTTATAATAAATGAACAAACAATATGTCAGTGTCGTGCCAGACTGCTAGTTGTCCTAAGTCTATCCTCTCAAACCGGATTAGAGCAACAGTTGTATGCTGGGTAGTTAATCTTCCTCTTCCTCTGGTGCTCCTCACTATCCACTAACACACAGGACTAACTCATGGTCATGACCACTGGTTGGTCAAACCCAGAACTTCTTGCTCTCAAAGAATTTCAATAGCAGTTTTATTTTGCATTGTTGATCCCATAAAGAGATTGCAATTTAAGTGATGATTTCTAACATTATTGAAATATCATACCCTTATCATTTTGCTAACAGAACTATAATCTATTATATTATAATTTGTTATAATTTCTAACTAATCCGGATTTTACTGTTACTAAAAAAAGCCCACTCTTAGTCTGGCATCTGCCATTCATATTCATTGTCACTATAAGCATTAAAAATTAGGACAAAAGATTTAAAGCTTTAAAAATGAATCACTAAAGTAGAGAAACAGAATTTAAAAATCTTAATCCCAGTGCCGAAATATGCATCCCAATATAAAAACACAAAAGCATTAAAACAAGAGGCAACAGATTTTTGAAAGATATGGACAGAGCATTTATTAATTTATTAATTATACACGGTCCACAATTATTTAATCTTTGTACAATTCTCACAAAAACAAATATAACTGTTTATCAGTTAGGACACAATGTGAGAATAATTCAACACACTTACTGAAGTGCTTTTAATTGTTACACCTGTTTGTTTAAATGCTCCGGGTGAACATAATATTATGAACAGTTGTGAGAAGTGTGTGTGGGGAGGATGAATTTATTAAGATTTACCATTTGCCTCAAGAACCTCAACAACTGCTGTATGTTGTATTAGGCTGAACCAACGGTTTAGATGTATATAGCAATGTGAGGCAGCACTATGGTTGCCGTGGAAACTCTGAACTGAACGTACACGGATACTGAAATAGAAATCAAAAAGTATGTGCATCTTCCAGAATGTCTCTGGGCTTTGAAAAGGAGCACTGAGCACAACTGTAAGTGTTTAAACTCCAAATCTACATTATGCCTTTGAAATTTATACTACAGGATAAGACAGCATGATAAAGCCTGTACTGTAACTGAGTGGAGATGAAACAGTCCTTAAAGTTTGACTGACAGATTGTCTATCTGTACAGATAGTCAGCCTGAATGTTGGCAGCGATCTCAGCCTCCCACTTGTCTCCATTGTTGAGAAGCTTCTCCTTATTATAAAGCAATTCCTCGTGAGTCTCAGTGGAGAACTCAAAGTTGGGGCCCTGAGAGAAGAACAGACAGACAAAAATCTGCTTTAGTAAATCTGGTCATACAGAATATACAGCCTGATAATATAGACTCATGTCTTTATCACATACATTCCTGTGAATAATGCATGTAAACAACAGGCTAAGTGCCAAGATAAAATATATCTCACCTCTACGATTGCATCCACAGGACACGCCTCCTGACAAAAGCCACAGTAGATGCATTTGGTCATATCGATGTCATAGCGTGTTGTTCGCCTGCTGCCGTCAGCACGAGGTTCTGCCTCAATTGTGATGGCCTGAATAAATAACACACAAGGCCTTTGACTTGAGAGCATTTTGAAGTTTTGGAAGAGGTTTTAACATATACACTACATTCCTCACAACTATTAACTCTTATATTAACTTTATATTCTTGTCACTACTCATTCATTATTTGTTAAAGTGAATAAAACATTAAATTTAAAAAATGCATTTAAAAATTGCACATACCTGGGCTGGGCAAATGGCTTCACAGAGTTTGCACGCGATGCAGCGCTCCTCCCCTGAGGGGTACCTGCGCAGAGCATGTTCACCACGGAAACGGGGTGACAGGGGACCCTTCTCAAATGGGTAATTGATGGTAGCCGGCTCCCGGAAAAGATAACTCATGGTCATTCCCAAGCCTTTATCAACGGAAGTGCTTATTAATTAATTAAACTTATTAATTAAGAGCTACGGTTCAGTAAAAGCACAAATGTCACATGCTGTCCTGACCTCTGAATAACTCTGTCCAGAGAAGAGTCTGAGCTGCACGGTCCGTGATGGACTTCATATCCGTGGCATCTTCCTGATCGTTGACATACTCTGCATGACAAAAATCCCAATGTGACAAATCAGAAGACATTATCAAAACGCAATAATAATAGCATATTATAAAGTGAGTGTTTTTTGTTGTTCCTATACTTACTAATCCCTGCCCTGTGTGCTGACAGGCTGAGGGGACGGGCGAGATGTTGACTGGCCAAAACTGACCCTAAAGAAGAAGCCATTGACATGATCAGTTACATAAACAGCATGTAACAAAATAACTTATGCAAGATTTATATTTAAATTTCTGACTGTAAGCAGGATCAATCCACTTAAGTCATACCTGGCCTGGATACAGTGTAGAGCACACGTAATGCCGCAGACATCTCAGGTTAGGGACGCTGTTGGGATAAACAAT
>JBAJNP010007503.1:4133-22437 GCA_036877545.1 Yasuhikotakia modesta | reverse complement strand
TGATAATTAATATAAACCTGCCCTTAAAAGCGTATATAAATATTATAAACTAACACAATGTTGTACCAGTTTATGAATGTCCTCGGCTGTCTGTAGTTTGGCATTTAAATGTTGTGAAATGGCTGTAAAGACACAAATGTCTGTAGTTTGTGAAATGTCTCCCTGATGTCTCCCTGTTTGTCCTCCAGCCGACAGTCGCCAGCATGAGTCAGTGGCTGGAACTACAACAGCTGGATTCTAAGTTTCTGGAACAAGTGGACCAGCTGTACGATGACAACTTCCCTATGGCCATCCGCCAGTATCTCAGTAGCTGGATCGAGAGCCATGACTGGTGTGTATATGAATATACCTATACATCTGTATGTTTACATGAACATATATGGGTCTGTGTATGTATATATGTGCAAACATCCATATATCTGGTACACGCTCATATATTCTTTATAGATAGACAATGTACCTCATATATTCTCAATATATTGAACAACCACAGAACTGGGATGTTGGTATATTGGTAAAAGTATAATTACTGTTTACCGGTTGTATTTTTAATGCTAAGCAAGTTTTGAATGTTAGAGGATTGTTTTGTTACCGTAGGGACCATGTTGCTAACGTGGAGAACGAGTCCCTGGCGACCGTGAGGTTCCATGATCTTCTGACCCAACTGGACCATCAGCACAGCCGCTTCGCCCTGGAGAAAGACTTCCTGAGCCAGCACAACATCCGCAAGATTAAGAGAAACCTGCAGGTGTTTGTTAGCATCCACCACTTCCTGTTACGGTCACGCTAAACGCAGATCTGCACAAACGGGTTAACAGAAGTTACACTAGATACAATCTAGATGCAGAAGAAGTTTGTCTCAAGTCAAATCTTGCCTTCTAGAGCCTCTTCCAAGACAATCCGGTTTCCATGGCGATGATCATCAGCCGTAACCTTAGCGAGGAGCGAAAGATCTTAGCTGCTGCTCAGACGTCAGAGGTCAGCTGGAAAACACAACATCAGATCTACTGCATTGATTACAGTATAAAGTTGTAATGTGAGAGTTTGGTTGGTTTCACACAGAATCAAACAGAGAACGCTCAGAACAACATGATCGTGGAGAAACATCGAGAAATGGACGGAAAGGTCAAAGACATCAAGATGAAAGTTCAGGTGAGATTTTAGAGACAAACACTGTCTAGTTTCAGTGTCTTCACTCATTCCAGTCAAATGTAGCTGTTGTTTAACTTTAGGAAACAGAACAAATCATCAAAAACCTGGAAGACCTGCAGGATGAATATGATTTTCAGAGCAAAACTCACCAGAGCCGAGGTGACTAAACCATTTATTTAGTTTTATTCTGATTAATTGATCAAATTGATCTATGAGATGAAATGATCTGTATTCATCTGTTGTTGAGCAGAGGAGTTAAACGGAACTATTTCCAAAGAAGATCTGAATCGCGAGAGGCTGATCATTCACGCCATGTTCATGAAACTCAACGACATGAGAACGGTGAGACCGCTGCCGGTTGCCATGGCTAACTGTCCTCATGCTGCCGATTGGCTGGTGAAGTGAACGGTTTGGTGTTTGTGTGTGTAGAACGTGATCGGACAGATGTCGGAGGTGTTGAACCTGGTGGATCAGGTGGAGTTTGAGCTCATCTCAACCGAACTGGCCGAATGGAAACGGCGTCAGCAGATGTTCTGCATCGGTGGAGTGACCAACGTCTGCCTGGACCAGCTGCAGAACTGGTGAGACTTCACTGTTTAAGAAACAACACGAGTGGTTGGGTATCAAATGTTAATTTGTTCTCCGTTTACCTCAGGTTTACTTCTGTGGGCGAGTCTCTGCTTCAGCTCAGACAGCAACTGAAGAAACTTCTGGAACTGGAGCAGAAGTTCACGTACGACAACGACCCCATCACCCTCAGCAAAGCCACGCTGGATGACAGAATCATGTCCAACCTCAAGAATCTCATCACAAAGTAAGAGTCACTGTCTGCTTGCCATCACCACCGCTGGACACTAACTAGTTAACCATCTGTAACCATCTAACTAGTTAACCATCTGTAACCATCTAACTAGTTAACCATTTCATCCGTGTTTATCTTCAGCTCCCTGGTAGTTGAGAGACAACCCTGCATGCCGACCCAACTCCAGAGACCGCTGGTGCTGAAGACAGGGGTTCTGTTCACCCTCAAAATCAGGTAGGCGTCAACAAATGTGTAAATGAAACGGCAGACAACATTGTTCAGCTCTTATTAATCTTTTTGTGTTTCAGGCTGCTGGTTAAACTTCAGGAATTTAATCACACTGTTCGTGTCAAAGTGCATTTTGATAAGTATGTGTAGCAGAAAACCATCCACAATAAACAAATAAAATAACGTCTTATTGTACCTTAACGTTTTATTGTTTCTTTTTTTACTTCAAGGGACGTTGTTGAGAAACGAAAAGGGTGCGTATGTCATTTTTAGTTTTTAATATATATCATATTAAAATAAATTTAAAAATCATGAATATTAGTATATCATTTTAAAAAGTTGTGCATTTTTACTAAAATTGATGGCTTTGTTTTTACCTGAAACTGCTCCCTGTTGGCTGACAAGAATCATTTCCTGTTTTAGGTATCGTCAGTTTAACATTTTGGGAACAGCAATGAAGGTGATGAACATGGAGGAATCCAACGGAATGGCGGCAGAATTCCGACATCTGGTAAAACGGAAAAACATTTGTTTAATATTAAAACAGTTTGATAATTTTATGTTGTTTACAAATATTTTTTTCCTTACAGCAACTCAAAGAGAGAAAAGTGACAGGAACCAGAACCAGTGAGGTGAGATTTGGAGGTTTTCAAGACTGTTTGTTTGTAATTTGTTCTGCATAGGTTTCATATTGAAGTTTCATCTCCATGAACATTTTCAGGGCCCGCTGATCGTCTCAGAAGAGCTTCACTCCATCACGTTTGACGCAGAGCTTTGTTGGTCTGGAATGGTCATGAACTTTGAGGTAGAAGATCTTAAAGAACTGCTGCTACATCTGCCAACCACTGAAAGTAAAACAAATGAGTCTGTAACTCACAGTGAGTGTCTGTGCTCCTCAGACAACCTCCCTTCCCATAGTCGTGATCTCCAACGTGTGTCAGCTGCCGAGTGGGTGGGCTTCCATCCTGTGGTACAACATGCTGACGTCTGAGCCCAGGGTAAAGTTCTCTCTGCGCCCTGCTGTTTATCATGATGCAATAAACGAGTGCACAATTTAGTCACTGAAAGAGTGAAAACAAACGTGTGGGTTTAAAGATGAAGAATCAACATTTGTTTTGCTAATTGAACATTTCAGATGTTATTGGTGATCTGACACCGAAACAGAAACAAGATTTCAGCGTCTCCCGTAACTGAAGTTAATTGAAGATGAACTTACACAAATAAAGAAAACTGTATTTCCAAGATGGCCACCAACCTTATGCCTGTCATCCAGCTTTATTTCTTCTTTTTCTTCGTCTCCAGAATCTGTCGTTTTTTGTGAGTCCTCCTCCGTGTACGTGGGGTCATCTGTCAGAGATCCTGAGCTGGCAGTTCTCATCCATCACCAACAGAGGTCTGAACGAGGAGCAGCTGAGCATGCTGGGAAATAAACTCCTGGGTGAGATGAAGATTATCACAGCAAACATTATTGTATAATGTGTGAAATAAACACTCAATACTAAACACACACAAAACCAACCGTCTGTCACATACTGTGGTTATTATAAATAAATGTTATGTGTGAATTTTACTCACAGGTCCCAAAACTGTGATGTGTCCCGATGCTCAGATTCCCTGGAATAGGTTCTGTAAGGTTGGTCCACACATCAGTTGTTACTTGGATCAAAAATAACATTTTTAGAGTAGAAGCATGGATTTAAAACTTCAGTTGTGTTGAGCTGGATGGAGTCTGTTGAAGAGGTTCTGACGGGTCGTTTGTCTTGTGTTTGGGTTAGTCCGGCAGTGAGAAGAACTTTACCTTCTGGTTGTGGATTGAAGGAATTTTGGACCTAATAAAGAGACATCTGCTGAGCCTGTGGGACGATGGGTAAGAGTTCTGATGTTCTTTAGCATCAACTGCGTCTTGTTTTACTAAAGACACTAAAAACAAAAGCAAGCACAACTGTGTACAATGACAGAACTTGTTTTGTTTTTAAAAAGATGTTCCTCATTTTTTAAGCACAAACCTCAGTTACGGTTGTTCTAAAAACATTTAACGTTAATGAACCCTGTTTCTCAGGTGCATTATGGGGTTTGTGACTAAGGACCGCACCAAAGCTCTGCTGTATGATAAAACTCCTGGCACCTTTCTACTGCGCTTCAGTGAGAGCAACCGTGATGGAGCCATTACCTTCAGCTGGGTGGAGCACAACCCGTTCGGTGAGACCTGCCTCTCTTCACAACATCCCTGTAACTCACGCCAAACAAAGTCCTCAGTCAAAACGTTCTTAGGGTTGAGAGGTTTAGACCAGTTCTGTGTAAGGAGAATAAAACATGTTATATATTGAGGTATTTGTGTTTGTTAGAAGAGCCGCAGATTCGCTCGGTGGAGCCGTACACAAAGAAGGAGCTCACGGCCGTTTCGCTGCCAGACATCATTAGAAACTATCGTGTGATGGCTGCAGATAATGTCCCGGAGAATCCTCTGCGCTTTCTGCATCCCAGCATTCCTAAAGACAACGCCTTCGAGAAATACTACTCCAAGCCCACAGACAGTAAGAGCTACTTCAGGACTGTTTAGCATAACTGAAGTGATTGAAATACATGCTAATTGATCTTCATCTTTGTTCATCCAGAGCAGGAGCCCATGGATGTGGATAAGATGGAGAATGAAGGATATATCAGAACCACCCTCATCTCCATCTCTGAAATGTGAGAATGTTCACCAAAGCCTTTAGGATCATGTCAGAACTCGAACCTGCTGCTGTTTCTGAGTCTAAATGTGTTTGTGTGATTTCAGGAAAAAGGACAAATTCAACGACACCCTCATGCCCATGTCACCGGAGGTGTTTGGAGAGCTGGAGCGAATGGTATGTTAATAATCTTTAGAATTCATCCGCCCCAAACCTGTACATCAAGATTATAGTATTATTATAATATAATTACAGTCCTGTATAATCTACTATATACACACACATATATATAAATACAGAGAAACAATGAGTTAATGCTTTTTTGTGTCTGTAGACTCGATACATGGGAGATATCAGCCAATTAGAGGTAAAGAACAACATTTGTTTGTGTCTGTGATTATTTGTAGCTTCTCTAGCGATTATTTTCTAATGAAGAACTTTTTTGCAGCTCCCGGAAGACTTTTCTTAGAAGACTTAGACAAACTCCCTGCATTAAGAGAAACAAATTTCACACAAAAGGTGTCTTTCACTATTAATCTACTGTTGTTCTTCCAAACTCTTGAATGATTCTCAGAGGTTAGCGTTAGCGATACTAGCGGGAACTGACTCATTTGTAACAATTTGAAGTACATAGTAGTTCAAGCTATGACAAAAATGAACAGCTAGCTGAGATATAGAGGTCGATATTTCTCTCCGTTTCGTTACAATGAATGGATTTCTGTGGAAAACACAGTTTGTCTGCTGTCATCTGTAACAAAGAAAAACAAACAATATAAAACAAAGGGGTTTAATTAACCTCATAATACTGTTACTGTAAGCGACCCATCCAGCAAATTAAAGCAGCGTTTCAGGCAGTCAGAAATCCTGCTGGGAAACGTCACAGTAAAACCAAATAAAATAAAGATCAAAAGAAGATAAGACATA
Organism: Yasuhikotakia modesta; assembly: GCA_036877545.1. NCBI lineage: Eukaryota > Metazoa > Chordata > Actinopteri > Cypriniformes > Botiidae > Yasuhikotakia > Yasuhikotakia modesta. The sequence goes on along the minus strand of JBAJNP010007503.1, from coordinate 16,659 downwards.
AAAAAGAAGTTTATGTAGGACGAGGAAATTGTTTTGTGACAATGCAATAAAATAAACACGAGGAAATGTTGTTTTTAAAGCGAAACAATGTCCTGTTTAAATCATTTTGCAGAATTGATTTTAGAAGCTGAGGTCAGATTTATCCCTGAAAGCTGTTGGGTGTTTGATTTAAACATCATCTCTGTACATATTAACATCTGACCAGTTTTAACACTTTCTGGTGCTTCATTTGTATTTTTTTTGTTTACTCATTTCTGTACTTTTTGTTTTCATGTCACTGGATTGTTTCTGTTTTAAATGTTTGTATTTCTGCAGTTTCTCACTGTAGAGCTTCAGCGCTGAAGTCTGTTGTGTTGGTCTGTGTTTTGTTTTGCCTTTAAAACTAGCCAACAACCATCCAAACTTGTTAAAAAATCTTGTGTTTTGGAAATAATCATGTACCTTCTAAATCTGTCTTTTGAACATTGTATTAATGTTTGCTAGTAAATGTTTCAAAAACGTTAAATCTTCCAGAATAAAGGCACTAGTTAAACAAATGCCTGAGTGAAAAACAATGACATGCAGAAAATCTGTTTCACAGATTTATTGTGTTTATCTGCTATTTGATCAAACAAATGTACATCACAGCCCAATGAAATAAAACACAGATCACAACAGAACGCAGTTTATCGCAACAATTTTAACAGCTTTAACTGCAATAAAGTTTAGAGCAATGCAACCAAAACGTGACTAAAATGTGACAGAAACAACACGATCACTGACCTGTTTGTGTTTGTATCGAGTCATTCAGTCATCGAATCGTTTCTGCTTATGCTTCGAATAAATAGCAACAGCCTGTAGTTAAACATGCACACAGTATTTACAAAACACAATTACAATAAATAACATGTGTCCCACAAGAACACGTTCACAGGCGAGATCAACTCGGCTCTGACGTTTTTACAGGTCTACAATAAACTGTGTGCTTGTGTGGAGACGCGTGTGCGTACAGACACAACCAGCTCTCTCCAGTCCAGATATAATCACATGTGATCACAGCTGTTATTAATACAAGTGCATGTTATTTTCAGTCACTGTGTAACAACAATAAAACTGATTTATGAAAACTGTTGTGTGATTCTCTCATACAGAAGATGATCAGAATCGAGTCATTTGCTCCCATCGTAATATATTTACAGACACTGTTGAGTATTTTAAACATCTTGAGGTCACAAGTCTCCAGTTTTTGGGTAACGGTTGCATGTTTTGTGTTGATGATTAATGTTCAGGTGACGTTTAAAACACATGAACATCTACAGGAATGAAGATCTTACACAGTTTAGATTCTTCATTCCAAACAAACATTAAATCTATCAATCAATAAATGTGCAAATATTTCCTGACAATCAAAAACAAAGAGTCACATGGAAAAAAGTTACCAGACGACACAATTATAAAACAGGTACCGACAGAACACAGGATATTTAAGTTAAAATAAATTAAATGCATTAAAATGCAGGTCTCTGAAACTGCTGTTTTTTGATCAAATATCTATTTGACATCATTATGTGTTTATAAAACACACCCAAAAACTTTTTAAATTAGACATAAAGCTACAACATATAAGATTTTACACATAGGATACAGACATTATATCCTATTATATATTTATGTGTTTAGGTGGATTTACAGCTATATAAGACCTTTGAATGATGTTACATTCCTCCGTTTACACCAAACACAACCACAGAAGTCACAGACGCACCACAAACACACAAACCGGGTTTAAAGAGCCAAACTCTGTTTCTGTTTGTTTTATATCCAGGGGTAAATGCGTACCTCACACACACACAGACTCACAGGAAATGAATTCTGGAGTGTTTGTTGGGTTTAAACCAGGAGAACGTCTCTACAGCATCCCGTCCAGGTTCTTCTCCGCCGTCTCCTTGTCCCCGGCGGCGGTGGTCTCCTTGGGGCTGTAGGTGTTGTGATAGTCCTGCAGGATCGTTACAACATCATGGTGACCGAAGTGAATGGCCTCATCCATCGGAGTGTTTCCCCACCTGAGCAGAAGTTCAGCGTTAGTTTTAAAGAAACACAATTACCCCTACAAACATCTAATTCATCTACAAACCCTCCCTTGGAACACAAAATGAGAATTTAAAGAATGTTTTCACACGCAAAGCTTCTCATGTGATAGACTCAAACCTGCACCCACCATGTAAGCACCAGAGCTCAATGTTTACGCCTCACAACATTTCAGATGAACAAATACGCTAACGTTACAGCCACCATGAGTGTGTGGGTGTCACAGGTAACACAGGTGTGTGTTTGAGGGTGTCAGGTGAGCACCTGTCTTTGGGCACTGGGTTTACTTTACAGGCCTCCAGGAGAAAACGCACAACCTCAGCGTGACCTAAAACACAGCCAGAGTTAAAGCTGGGAAAGGACATCAACTCAAAAAACAAAACTGTGAAATCTTGTACCCTCTGCGGCTGCTACGTGGAGAGCAGTTCTCGAGTCGTAGTCTCGCTGCTCCATATCCATGGATGACAGCGCAAACCTGCGCAGACACAACAACAGTTCCGTGTTAAACTGCGCAGATTGTGTGAAACCAAATAATCAAGTTAAACCATCATGTGTGTGTGTGTGGGCATCATGGCACCTTCTCAGGGCGGATACGTCCCCTGTGTAAGCAGCAAACAGCAAGTTGATGACAGACTTCACCTGGAACACAACAGAACAACCATTTGTGCGGCATTGTTGACATCAGAATGACATCAGGACTTGTAGGTTCGAGTCTGGGTTGAGGAGTAAGCTGACTCTTTCCAAAAGGTGAAAAATACACACACATTTGTTTTTTTTATAAGTTGTTTATTAAAAGCTGTAAACCATGATGACAAAATAAATAAAAATAAAGCATCAATCTGGTTTAGAGAAGAAAATCTTCTGAGCACAAACAAATACTGTTTTACATTTTACAGGTTTTATAAATATACTGCAAATGTTAATAAAACACTCGTTTGATTTTAAGACAGTTTGGTTCTAAGACAGTCTGTAATTGTGCAAGAGAACTGATCTTACCTTCTTACCCTAAAATAAATAATAAAATACTGTTCTGTGCAGAACAAAAAGAGATCCACAAGCTCTGTAACAGTTAGTGTGTTACAGCCACACATGTAACTTTAACATTTAACGTGTGTACAACACATCAGTTGTACAGCTGAATTGTGACAGTTTAAAGTTTAACCGAACATCCACAACAATCAAACCAATAATAACCAATAATTAAAGAGAGTAAATGATATTATAAATCAGCGTGTTTTCTGCAGCACAAACAGCCTTCAGTACAATAATATGCAAGAATACGACCTTCCAACTGTTTTTATCACTGTGTTTTCTGTAGTCGGTGCCTATTGCCCTTCAAAACATGAAAAATGTATAACTTGTAGGCTAGCTTATCACATTAAACTAGCATATGACTATGATGTGAAACATTTAAACAAACACGTATCTACAATTGTCATCTTTAAAGCTTTTTGGTATTCTCTGAACTTGAAAAAACAACCACAAAAGGCTGCAAGCGTCAAACTTAATGCTAACAGATGCTACTGCGTATAAATGACATCATGACTGTAGCGGCTGTAGTCGCTATAGACAACGACTTTTCCTTATAAGGAAAATACTTATCAACAAAAGCAAACGATTGGCTGAGATGATGACAAAGCAGGAAGTGTGTATGGGGTGGGAGGAGTCATCTCTTCTAGTTTCGCTCTGCTAACGTTTCCATCTGATAGACTAAAGTGGTGGGATTGTCTTCGTCCGTTTCGGAAGGACAAACTTTTTTCCAGACTTTGTCGTCGAGCGCGAGTTCTTTCTGAAGACTGGTGTAATCCAGCGGCCCGCGGCTCTGCAGCTAATTCACCAACACATCATCACATTAGATCATTTTATCACCAAATTTCCTGCTTGGATTAGTGCGGACGGCAGAGAAATTGAAGCCAGTCAATTCAGCGCGGAAGCAAAGGTCACGATTGTATTAATAACTCATTAACTTTATAAGCACACATATGCAAAGCTAGGTGTCAAACTTTGCAGGAAAAGACGCACAGGTGACAGCTGTGAGAAACAGCGTCTCCCATCCTCCAGCAGAGAAGCAGAAATATGTGAGTTTGTTAGGAGCAGAGGTTGTTTAACGCATGCTAAAGTCACAGAACATATAAACACACACAAACACAATAAAAACACACATGTGGAAAGATGTTTCAGCTTGTGCCTGTAGGGGTGGCCGAAATAAAATGGCCCATTAAAAACTGGGACAACCAAAATATCATGAGGTAGTTTTGCAAAGTGTAAATTTAAGTTATAATTAAGAGGCATTCACCCCTAAATGCTTAGCTGCATGTCGTGTGTGATTGGACGGGACGAACTGTCACTCACCCGCTGTTCCCCGCCCTCTCTGCGAGGATCCAGTTTCTTGGCAAAGTGTCGTAAGTTATCATAGTTGTGGAAATTAAACAGCTGAACCAGATCCTGCCAAATAAAAAATAAACATTTAGCTGAAAGAAAGCAAACAAAACAGTTTTAGCCATAAATATAAGAGATCAGGTACCGTGCAGAACTGAATGCCACGGACGCTGTTGCCCAGTTTATCAAGGGGGGGAGACCAGCACATCACACCCATTACATTGGGGACCACCAGCAGAATGCCCCCCGAAACACCCGATTTAGCTGGAAGACCGACCTGCGGCGAGATGCGTGTTAGACCCTCAAACGACACAGCGAGTTTCAGAGCTAAAACACTGGAGGAGGAAACTCACGTGGAACGCAAACTGTCCGGAGAAGTCGTACATGCCGCAGGAGTGCATCAGACTCAGCGTGTTCCGCACGGCCTCCGGGTTCAGCACGCGCTCGCCCGTGATTGGACAGAAGCCGCCGTTGGCCAGGGTCGCCGCCATGACGCTGGCGCTCTCGCAGGTGACCTCGATGGAGCACAACTGCAAACACACACCCAAACACACTCAGTCATCATTTATTATTATTATAGCGCTTACTGTGTAAATGGTGTAAGACTTAAATATCCTGAAGTCCAAAGTTTTTAAAACATTTTTAAACTTCTACTGACCTGGAAGTACAGGTCCAAAATGGCGGTCATATCGGTGCCCTCTGGGAAACACTGCAGGTGTGGAACAGAAACACACAATGACCACTGCAGCACATTTACAACATCTGACCTCTATTAATGATTTAATATCATTGCTGTGCCTTTTTCTCCTTCAGGTAGTAACCGATGGCAAAGTTCCTGTCACCCGACAGCCTCTCCGACTGAAACCTGCCCATCACAGAACAGAATAAACTCACTGTGTTACATGATGCTTGTGAGAGCTTAAAAATATCAATCTGATGCACAAACAAACTCACGTCGCGTTGCTGAAACCGACATACTCATTTCCCGCCAGTTTCTTCATAAAGTTCATCACCTACAACAGTAATTCTGTAAGTGCCACATCACTCATCGTCTTCATGGCATCTGAGAGGCATTAGTAAACTCATACTCACATAGTCGAATTTCTCTGCATTACCCACGCCTTGCTGAAAACCAAAGATAAAGTATGTGAACGCAAACGTTTTAGTAATGAACCATTTACACACAAACTTTGATCACAAAGCCAAACAAATAAAACAAATATTAAACTACAGCATTCTCTACACATACACATTAAATATTAAACGGATTAATTTACAAATCATAAAATGAATTTAGTTGACACTATAGTGCCGGGAAATTGTGCCATGTTACACAACAAAACGAGACGATCAAGGAATGAAAAACTCTGATGTCACACAGTAAATTCTAGCTCTCTGGTTTTGATTCGTCTAACATTGTTTCTAAACAAACAGTGTTAATATCATTGCTGTGGAATAAAACATGTTAAGAGGGTCGGGGGAAAAAAATTATACATAACAGCTACAATTAAAACTAAACATTGATCTCTAAACATTGAAGTGTGTTTTAGTAGCTTTTTAAATAAAGTTGAGAGATTTTGAAGTCTAGTGTGTAAATGCTTTTGAAGACTCTAAAAAAACAAATGTTTTCCACACTAGTACATTATCTAACTAAACACTAAAGATTGTTTATGAAGCGATTTTAAAAGTTTAACTGTTTTAAAAGTTTAACAATTGAAAGATAAACTGATGTAAATGACAAATAAAACTTGATATCTGTTCCCACAGTCATTAAACACGAGTAAATCTGTCATCAGATCAGTCATGTGAAGCAATGAATCTGTCAGTTTATGCTAATGTGGTTTAGCATTAGCTTCAGGCTGAAATTTGTTCAATGAGGAAAAATAAATGAAATTACCAACTTCATTGACCTGTTGGAGAGTCAAAATTTCCCACAGTTCCTAATGCTGTAAAATACGCAACAACAATAAAAAACCTTCACACAGACATCACACAACACCAGTCTGACTGACCTCAGATGTTACCTGCCTCATACTGCTGTCAGATTCAGAAAATAATCACCAAAACATGATCTTGTGTTAGTTATGTAACACGTTTATAATAACTGAAGCTCTGTGTGACAAACCTTGTGTACAAAATCTGTTTAAAAACAACAAGCATGTCTGCAAACGTGACAAAACCATCATATTTTGCATGATCTCAATATAATCACCCGTACAGTGGGACACATTTATTTAAATGTGTAAATGTATTGAATTGTAAGATTTAATGCGATTGATTGTTTATTGTTACGCATTTAAAACATTTATTTGTCGATTTATTTTGTGATTCTAAACAGTTCTGCTAGTTGTGTTTTGTTATTTGGAATAACATCTCATTTCTGTTATTTTTGTTTCTCAGTACAGTAGATCATAGCAGTTTCTAACCATTAATATCTCTCTTCTTCTCTCTTTTTCATCCACACATTCTGTTCTGCCTCTCTTTAATAGAAGCTTTTCATCGTGATTATTCATAAACGTAATCTCAGATGAGAGACTATAATCTGATTAAAACCCATTCGCCTCTCTGGCCCTCACAAACATTAAAGTCAGTGTGTGGTTCAGTTAGCCACCGGCTTGTGTCTCAGTTCTTGTGACGCTTGTGTAGATACACTGATTTACCTTGAGGAGGGAGGTACACACTATAGCGCCAGCGTTTACCATGGGGTTGTGAGGTTTATCTGGAACAAACAAATGAGGATCTTCAAATATTTGATTATCAGGTGCAAAATATACACAAACAATATCTTAAAGTACAACTAATGGCTACAAACATCTCAACACAAAACATGTTTTGAACACAACTTTTTGCTTGTTGATCGTGAGAAAGACGCACCATCTTCGTTGAGGAAGAGTTTGTTGAAACGAAGACCGCTGGGTTCTTTCCCGATAAATCGGTGCACGTATTCAGTGCCGTGATCGTGAACCGCGATGGCGTATTTCAGCGGCTTCACGCACGACTGGAGACAAAACGGAAGTTTTGTGTCGCCCGCGGTGTATCTGTGAGATTCAAAGGGCAAACAGTTCATATTAATAAAAGACAATAAATAACAACAACAACATTAACCAAAACAAAGTGTATGGGTTCTTCTGAAAGCTAAACGTACCGTTGGCCGTCAACAGTGCAAAGAGCGACAGCCCAGATATTTGGGCTAAATTTGGCCAGCTGAGGAATGTAGTCCGCTACCTGCACAAAAGCAAAAAAGGTTTGTATCACAAAACAACCACGACTCGTGACCAAAAGCAGTAACTGTGTTTCGTTTGGGTTCAGAGGAGCACACACCTGGCCACCTGACAGAGATTTAGCGCTTTCGTAAATTTGATCAATGTGAGACGTGAACGACTGAAAGTCAGGAATGACAAACTTCTTACGGAAAGCTTGAGTCAGGAGTACGATGTTGCTCTGCACACACCTGCAGGAGACAAACATTAAAACTCAACACTTTTAGGAACGCAGTGCTCTAAAGCTACGATGAATCATTTATACGCTGTGGGACGATATGAGGATACAAGGACATTTTGATTTTGTCCTTGTTCTTAGAACAAAACAAGCTCTGCACCAAATGACTGCCTGACAAAACTCCCCAGGGCTAAAATAAACCACACTGGTGGCAGCGTCTTTACTTTTTAAAGAGGTGTCGGTCCAGAGCCCCATCTGACGTGGTTTTGAGGGTGACCTTCAACATCTCCATACACTCTTTCAGACGAGGATCTCCGGTTAGCAGACCGGTGGCTTTCAATGCCTGAAAAAAACAAGACGGGAATCTATTAGTGATTCGCCACTCAGAAGCTGCTGGTATTAGGAGGAGGGGCATTCTGATTCTAGAGAGCATCTGATTGGGTAAATCACTCCTGAGTGCATGATTTTTATGGTCTGTTTTGGTAGTGAAAGGTTGTTTATATATTCTAGAAGTTTGTCAGTTTTTAGGAAGTTACTTAGACAAAACTATTTTGAAAGCAGGATGTGGAACATCAATATTTAGAGTTACAGGCTGAGATACGATAGCAATGGCCTTGCCACCCATCCTTGGTTTGGGGGTGTGTGATTTTACCGTGGTAAATTTGTGTGCTGGAATTTTCTCCTGACCCTCTGCGATGGTGTAGAACAGAAGATCTTCAAGGCTGGGCAAAATGCCCGCCTTCCTTCTCCTGTGACGCAAACAGATAAACAAAGACGTTGAGAAACACAAAACTTCAAAAAAATCTTAAAATGTCAGAGAACATGTTTTTAATCAAATAAAACCAACAACTGGCATCGTGGGATTTTAATTTGTTATAATAACTTCAAATGCCTTGTAATAAAATAATTTGTTAATGGGTTACCAGTGGTTACACAGCACAGTTAATTCACGCGAAGGCTAAATGACTATTTAATTTAAACAGATGTTACAGTAAGACTGACGCTTGTGGGCCTTTCTTCTCCTGACATGACATCAGATGTTCAAACACTGTAATGATTGTATTATGGGATGGCTACAGCTGTCCATTATCAGACAGAAGGACCCACAGCTAAAACATAAACTTCACAAAATCTGGACATTAGGACCTGACACATCTGACACAGTTAACTCACAGCTCACTGGGTAAAACTATAGTTATGATACCTGTGATTTAAAACAACATTTACACACAGAACAGAGTTCTGCAAAAGTGAAATTAAATGTTTTACAAGAGTGACTAAAGAAAAACAGATACTTACAGCACAAATGTGTAAGCAGGCAGAACAAACAAATGGGAGAAAAAATAAAAATGAATGAGATTTAACACCATATAAACAGATTATGTATTTTAATTTTAAAGAATAAGACACATTGTTGAGTTATTGAACTGAATTCTCATTCTACAATAGACGGGTGCACGTGTTCTTACACTCAAACACAGAATAATGGGGGGTAAAACTGGGTCACTGTAGGTCTTATAAACGCACACGGTCTGTGCAATTTGTGTTTTTAACACAATCTCTTAATAGCAAATGCAGAACAAGAAGTCTCAAAACCTGTCTGATATACTGGTCTGATATACAACTACAAGCCCAGACTAACTAACTGTTAAACCAATAGATGTCTGAATGTTACCAGTACCAGCCATGCATCTAACCTGCGGTTTACAGTAGTAGGTCAAACTAACACAATAACTAGGACACATACGCCTACAAGAGCGGCCGCCCCTCCCACAGCAGAGATTCTGATCCCTGCTAATGCACAGATGCCACGATAAACACACACACACACACACACACACACACACACACACACACACACACACACACACACACACACAGGTAACAATCCACAAGAGAACACAGAGCAGTGTGTGTGTGTGTGTGTGTGGTGAAGTGAGATGATTCCACAGTATAACAGTGTCTTCATTATCTCCTTCCACCTGAGGGAGAATCAGTCAAACACCTGGCAAAACACACACACACTCCAGCCTGCAGTGTGACACCTGTCAATGCTAAAACACACGCTATTCTGCAGTAATGAGAAGCTTTTTTTCTTGCCACCTTCTAAACTAAACTAAACTAACTCACAACAGAGGCTAGATATCAAAATAATGCTCTACACAAATGCAAGAACAAACGGCACGATGCATCACACTGTACAAGGTCTGAAACTACAGAGATTCTCCACAGGCACGACTTGGCAAGACCTCACTGCAGCACCGCCCTGCAGAGGTATCAGCGTGACACACACTCACCATCACACACACACACACACTGTTTACACCAGGGATTTGTGTCTTTTAACGTCTTAAAAATCATTTACATGTGGCCGCAGCCACAGCATGTCTAGCTGGTTGCTACGGTTTGATGTGTGGTTGCTAAGGAGAAGCTTCATTTTGACTAGTTTTATAGTCAAATCTGTGGATTAGGCCTCTCCTTAAATGCAAATAATTCCTCAGGCAAAAGTCTACATGTGATCGCTCGAAACAAATGAGCCCATCTCTCCCAAACGAGGATCTGAGGTTCAGACACGTTGAGTTTGAGGTCTGTTCAAGCCTGTTAGTGACTGAACACAAGCGTTTGATTGGCGTTAATGATGCTGAACACCGTCACAGATGTAAACGTGTGACTCTGAGAACTGACACCACGAGTTAGACTGACTTCATGCCAAAGAGCCTTAAATGAAACATACAATGAGAGACAGAGATTAAAAGGGTATTAGGTTCACAACTATCTAACTATTGTTACAATTGAAGTACTGGTGTGTTCAATGAACCAATGCCTGTGTTTAAATAGAGGCGGCGGGGCTTTATAGCTCTACCCCAGCATCTGTCTCTGGATGAGAGGTTGCCGTTGACAACCATCCTACGTTCTCCTCCACAGGTAACTACTACTTGAAAGTGGCTCTGTTTCTAATCCTGCAAAGCTGTCAACATAAGCACCAAGTATAAAGCATTATGAACTTACTCCTGATGCAGACTGTCCTAGAGAGAGAGAGAGAGAGACAGAAAGAGAGAGAAAGAAAGAGAGACAGAGAGAGAGAGAAAGAAAGAGAGAGAGAGAGAGAGAGAGAGAAAGAAAGAAAGAAAGAAAGAAAGAGAGAGACAGAGAGAAAGAAAGAGAGAGAGAGAGAAAGAAAGAGAGACAGAGAGAGAGAGAAAGAAAGAGAGAGAGAGAGAGAGAGAGAGAGAGAGAGGGAGAGACAGAGAGAGAAAGAAAGAGAGAGAGAGAGAGAGAGAGAGAGAAAGAGGGAGAGAGACAGAGGGGGGATTTTTTCAAACATTCCTGGCCATCATGTTTTCCAGGAAACCCTTTCATTCACTCTCTGAACGCTTCCGTTCCCGAAACAGGAAGTTGAGAAACGTGTCATCATCACCATCACCATCACCATCACCATCACTCACAGTAACCGGGACCCGCCGCCATCACTGAATGCAGCAATAGCGTTTAAACAGAGACGTGACATCTGTCCCCACACACGCATGTCAACCAAACCCGACTGACGCGTCTGATGTCCGCACTGACATCAACGCCGCGTGACGCGTCACTCACTTCTCCGCTGCCGCGTCGCCGCCCGGCGCATCCTGCTGGGTTTGGCCGTCCGTCTGCGTGCACAGAGCGCGTCTAAACGGAGACGCGCGTCGTCCGGCGACGCCGATGAAACGAGACGCGCCTGTTGTTTTATTATCGCCGCTCAACACGCGCTTTAAACGCGGTTTACAAAACTGCTTCAACGCCCCCGAGAACCTAAACTGTAACATTTCAGAGTCAGCAGCTGAAATAAAAGCGCCGTTCTCGGTAATGCTAGAGGATAACGCGGTTATTTTATTATTTGTTACGGGTAAAATCCGCTATATGAGAGCGTCGCGCCGGCGTCTTCCTCCCGTCAACGCCAGGCGCTGTTTTGACGCGGCGGAATCGAACCCGCCCATTGTAGCGACGCTCGCGTCCCATTGGACGCCGTGTCGTCACGCTCCGCGCTGGTTGGCGCTTGTGAACGTCAATCATCGTTGTGACGCGCATCGCTTCCCTTCGCGTTCAACGGAAGACTACTGGCGTACTGCATACTAAGGGCACTTAATAGTGCACCAAAACTGTAGTGCGCTTATTTGTGTACAGCACTGGCCAATAATGATGTCCGTTCGCATAATATTTACTTTTAAATGTTTATTTAAACCAATAAATAAGATTAAAAAATTAAAAATCATAATAAAACGAGGGAACTAAATCTTGGTTAGTTATTTAATACAAATCCATCATTTTTGGCCACTAGTGAGTGATAATAATGTATGTACTACATCAGTTTTAAGAGTAATATGCTATTTTGTAATAGTAACACTTTCCTGTCATTGTATTTCTATTATAAAAAGATGGAGGAAAATTATGGCTTTTAACAGTAAAAATAATAACGTGCTTAAAGACTCATGTTGGTGTTTTTAGCTTCAGAAGAGCTTTTAAAACTTTGATTGTTTTGCCATCTTGTGGACGTCATAGAAAGTGTCACACACACACACACACACACACACACACACACACACACACACACACACACACACACACACACACACACACACACACACACACACACACACACACACAC
>JBAJNP010007502.1:0-22439 GCA_036877545.1 Yasuhikotakia modesta | reverse complement strand
GTGTGTGTGTGTGTGGTGTGTGTTTGGGGAGGGGTGTCTCTGTGTGGGTGCAAGGAGGCAGTTTACTTACCCTAATAGTCAACAAGAGAACAATAAATATAATTAGCTCAAACCTAAAGCACACAATTCACTCTAAGGTTTATGTAATTTCAGCATTGCTGTGTATTTTACAAACCAATTGAATCAGAAAACAGTGTGTAAGTGCTGCCTTAGCTTGGTAAAAGAACTACACTAAAATTATTTGTAATGTTGATTTCACTGAGTTTTCACATTGAGTTTAGTTATAAGTCAACGGAGAACAGATTTGTTGCAGCCTGGGATTTTTTCATTACAAGAAAAACAATTTGCAAACATAACTGTACATAACATAACATAACATAACACTTGCTTTGTTGCTTGGAATAAATGTTTAATCGTGCTTCACAGTATTTAATTTAAATGGCTAAAATGGTTGTTTACTTAATCCATTTGTATAGGAGTTAAATGAATAATTCAATAATAATTGTACTGGGGCTAAACAATAATTTAGCTTTAATATCAGACATTATATATATACACATTAAACTTAAATATTTCTTTTGCGTTTTTTTTTTGGAAAAAAGGCACATATTTGCTTATGTTTATACAGGTTTTTTAACCAAAGATTACTTTTGCAAGACCAGGCTGCAACAAACCTGTTCTGTTTTTTCTGTTAACTTATTATGAATATAAACATGCTACCTGTTTTAATTTAGATTATAACCTCATAAACTGTTCTCTTAAATCTCTCGGTGGATCTGAGGACAAACTCTGAACCTTTAACTGTTGGTATGAATCCTCAAAACTACCATCCTCACTTCTGGGTTGGAACCAGGAAGCCTGACAGAGCGGATGAAATTTAGCTTTAGCATTTTTTTAGACACTTCACATTACAAGACACTCACACAGTGGGTTGTTGGGGGTCTTTCTGTCGATGTATTCGTTGAAGTCGATCAGGAATTCGGTGTTGTTGTCGCTCTGAGGTTCGAGGTCTTTGCAGTACTCTCTGAAACACCAGTGTAACGTTGTCACAATGTTTGGTAAATACATAATTAAATCCATATTATTTGTTGTGTTATTAATCCCTAATCTGTGAGTTTCATTTTGAGGTAGTAATTTATAAAGTTAATGAAATGCTTCTATTAAAATATAACCATAATATAATATAAAAGATATTACAATTCAAATGTTTTAAAACATCGTTTGGTTTATCGTTGTGTTTACCTAAACAGGAAAGTCACGTGAGGTTGAAATAACACGGGGGTGAGTAAAATATGTCTTCGTAATATGAATTTTTCATAATTATTAATATTTGTAAATATGAGATACTGTCCTTTTAAGAATCTGACCTGGGTGCTATGAAGGTATATCCATATTCTTCAAATTTGTCCACCTGCAGACTTTCAGAGACTGAAAGAAAATGAAACCAAAAAAAGTAAAATTAAAGCTCAGTTCTGTCAGGTAATTTCAGAAGCATTAATAAAGTGCAAAACCAGCTAAACTTCTCACTGCAATACAACGCAACAGACACACAAAACTGCACAACCGCTTGTAAAAATGTCTGTCTGTGTAGTAACACAGTTATCTGTTGTTAAGACACACCACTGTGTGGGACGGAAAGAAAATGGCTATATCCATTCGTCTCATTGGCTACACACTGTTTACATACATCCCAGTATATAAACACACAGTGGTGTCTAAACATCTGAGATTGCTTGAAAATATGGGTTTTACAAATCTGAGGAAAACCGTGATGTCACACATGTTAGGATGTGCAAAAATTCAACACAATAGTAAAGACTCTATACGCCGCCTTCAAGGTTATTGGTTATGTCACTGCCTGTGAACAATGAACTATTGTAAAAACAGAAGTCTGAGGAAGCGCACTATTTAGTGAACAACCCAATGGTTTTGTGTATGTCTGGGATAAGACATCAGGGATCATACATGAAGGAAAAGACAAAGGGAGGAAAAAGGTACTTGCCATCTTCTTCTGAAGGGTCGAATGCACCAGAGAGGGACAAGAGGACGTGATCGACCAATGAGAGGGGAGGAAAGAGAGGCAGAGAGACAGGGTAAAACCACAAGGGTCAAAAGACACCAATATTTAATTCCCAGGACACGCCTTGAGGAAAAATATTGCATTCTAGGTTTATATGTTATTAAATATGTTCATAAATATGTTATTTATGAATTTTGCAGACAAACAACAAACGAGGAAGAGGAGGGCAGAACCTTATGTGAGCAAAGACACATATATTTATTGTTTACGCTTTACACACAGTTAGCGAATTATTTTGGTTACGTGTGGTTTGTAAATTAGAGCTTTACTTAGGCATATTAACTTAATCTAAGCTATCTGTCTTCATCCTTAAAGGGACAGTTCACCCCAAAACGTGGTTCAAACACGTATAACCTTAAACAAGGGATGTCAGGTTCCCAAAAGCACCATAAATGCATCGTAAACGGTGAGGAAGTGTAAATGAGATCGGAGAGCTATATATAAAATGCTCTTTTACAGACTAAAGTGTTTTTTGGAACCAAAAGTAACATTAGTTTTAGTCTCCAGGCAACACAAGACTATTTAATGTCTTCCGAAGGCACAGAATGTTTGTTATAAGCTACTTGTTTTTGATGAAGAATTTTTGGGCAGCCCTTGGTCACCGTATGTTTCACTGTATTTACAGACCAGCATGAACATTCTTCAAAACATCTTTTGCGTTTCACTGTGAAGAAAAGTTGGGAAGAACATGAGGGTGAGTGAATGATTAGAAAACCACCACTTTGGGGTGAACCGACCTCTAAAACATCATCTTGACAATGTTGTTGACCGTTTAAGAAAACCATGCATGAAAACATGTGTTTTCATGTGACTGACATTAAACCAAGTGCAAACTGTGTTATTCAATCTCCATGGTGGGATCAGGTATAAAGGCACCGGAGGTTTTAAGGGCCTAAAATATAGGTTGGCGAATGTGTGTTTACAGTGGGAAGCGGAGATCAGCGGACAGATGTGTGATTTAGTACAGACGGTTATTGCGACACAATGTTGGAAGACTCGGAATTACATTGTCCAATTAAAGTTAAAAAGGAACAAACACATACCACAAACACACCTGGATATGAACACACACACACACATACACATGAACGCACACACAAACGCTCACAAACACACACACCAACACACACACACAGGATATCTGAGTTTGCTTCTAAAAAGCAAGGCCTGCATTGGGTTAAACTGCCCCTTTATGGGGTTTTTAAAGTTTTCAGGGTGGGAATAAAGCCCGCAGTTCGGAAAACAGGGAGTCACGCTTGTTTTCTCTGAGGTTTCACCTTTAAACCTCTCCCTGCACACTGAAGCGGCACACACACACACGTTCACATACACACACACACACACACGTTCACACACACACACACACGTTCACATACGGCAGGTGTGAGCATTAGAAACACATTGTTTCATAACTATATGATGAACTCACTAAATGGAAGAATGTGTTTTAGTCCAGATGAATACTCTATTAAAGCGCGTGGTACAATATGCATTACGCTCTATATTGCAGGTACCATACATATAATGCGGTACTGCCACGTTTCAAAGCAACTAATATAACATGTTACTGCTAAATACATTTAAAGCTAGCTATACTAGCCTATTTGATTACCGAGGTTTGTTACGCCCCTGTAATGTAAAATGCAGGGTAGGTATGCGATCAAATGCCTGCGTTCGGTATATTATTGGTCTCAAATTTCAATAGGCTTAAAAATTTAGGCTGGACTAAGACATTCTAGGCTAGGCACAAATTTCTTGAAGTCAGCTGTTCACACTGAATCATTAAGTTAGTATTGGGTTTATAGTGATTATAAAAAGCAACTAACACACTGAAATGTGATTTTTTTGATAAAGACAATAAAATTATTTTTTTCCACATAAAATTTAAAAGAGGTTTAAAGGTTGAAATCAAACTGTTATCAAAACACTGTTTTGTTTGTTTGCACATGCCAGCCAGCCAAACACAGCAACGCTGGCTCAACCAATGAGATGACTTTGAGGTGGAGACTATCTGTTTTATTGACCAATGGCAGAGGATTTTGGGAAACCAATTTGAACACGTTTGCAATTGTATTTAGCGCCGCCTTTGGGGGAAAAAATCACACTTCACATTTAACTATTAAATTGCAGTTTTGATAATTAAAAATAAACATTATCGGTGCTTGATATTGCAGGTTAGTAAGACATCACAAGAGTGAGAGAACAGTAGGAAAAAATACTTGCCAGAATCGGAGGGTCTCCAAGCTACAGACAAACAGGGAAAGTAGGCAAGGGTGAGAGATACGGAGAGAAAAAAGAGAGAATGAAAGGGTTTTAGGGAGGGAAAGAACATGAGGGATTTCACAATATTTTATTCAACCCCAGAAGCTTTGAATAAGAATATTGTACAGAAACTGCTAAGGTTCTCCTACAGGGAGGGGTGTTTGAGATTTACTTTACTCTCCCAAAAGCCACATGAGAGGAGAAGTGGGTAAACACAGGCGCAGAGGTGCGCCCGGGTGAAAAACGGGGTAATGTACAAGGGGGGAGAGACGCTTTTGCCGCTTAAGGGGTCATCGGCACCATCTGGTGAACGTTCCTGGAGATCGACCACAACTGAGGAACCTTGAGGTAACATCTCAGGAGGAGGCGTAGGTGTCAAAAAAAAGAGATGTGGACTGAACCTGAGGGCATGGGGTTAAACCGAAAGGGCTGCCTGGATAAAAACCAGGAGCTTTGCACTAAGGTGTCTCTTCAGAGAGGTTCCTCCGAGTTTGTTTATATAGGTTTATAAAGGAGATATAAAGGTTTATAAAGGAGGTATAAAGGAGAGCAGTGGTTTGGTGGATACCCACATTTGGCTTGAGTGATGGTGTCTCCTATGGTGGCCTTTATGTAGTGGACACTGTACTCAGGCAGAACTAAGGCAAGACTACAGAGAAAACAAGAAAGAAACGTGATAAATACAATTGATAGTCATCTATAGGTCTATATATGCATCTATAGCATTTTTTAAGCATACCTGAAAATTTTACATGACCTGACCGTGGGAACCCTGTTCTGTACTTGTAGAAGTTAACAACATAAACAACTTGTACTTGTAATGTTGTATGTAGAGAATACAGCCCAACTTAATATATGTCATAATATACAACCAGTCAACCATATATATATCAACTCAACTGCTTGACTATTTTATAGGATGTAACTACTGACAGGGACCCTATATTAGGCATGAATGTATTTAGCAGAATGGGGTAAATGTTATGGATGACAGCTGCAATGGCAGTATATAGTTTTACAGAGGAACGTCTGTGATATCGATGCCATTATGCTAGTCTCATATTATTTAGACTAACAATTACCCCATTAATCCTCACTGTGTTCTTGTGCCGTATGTCACTTTGATCTGTTGGACCCTATTAAAGTGGGTTAGAACAGTGCCCTCTACTGGCACTAGCAAAAACAACATGTTCACCTATTGAAAGTGGTCTGTAGAGTTTTACCTGTAGTCTGTATCGTGGACTGGACCCCAGTTGTAGGTTCTGATACCGCTGTCTATGTAACGCTGAAAATGAAATAAAAATGAATGAATGAGTGAGTGAGTGAATGAATTAATGTTACAGGTGTTCATTCTATTTTCATTATATCTAATATTGATGAACGCATCCCAAACTGTGGGAAAAAAAATGTATGTAATGGAAACATGGAAACGCAAAACTAAATGAAGTGCAACTAACAATAGAATTGTCCTTACTTAGGGTGAAGAATCAGGCTTATCAGCTTTTAAATCTTCAAAAGTTTAATTGTGATCAACTTTAATATGCAAATTAATGTGTTACTTAGAAGCTAGTTCATTAAACTGTCAACACTGGCATTGTGTGCGACACGCCTACATTAAAAACAGGTTTTGTTAAAACCCGGTTTGCTATTGTTTGTTGGCGATGCGTTTTGCATTGTGGAATATCGGCTGCCGATAACCACAACATTTATGAAACGTTAAGAAAAACCAGCAAAAAACTGTTGAAAAGCACTGCAGGTCGAAAAATTACCTCATCTTGTGACTTCAGAAGTGTGTGGAAAGTCTGATTTCCCTTGTGACCATCAATCATGTTACTTCTGATCTACAGACAGACAAAGAATCGGACAGACAGATGCGTTACACAGACGCATAACAGCTGTAAACACACCATCATATCTCCACCTGTTATAGACTCAGTCAGTCGCTATTAATATATAATATCCATTTTATAGTGACTCTCAAGTGTGAGTCATTGAGTTATTTGGCCTTACAGTTCCTCGCTGAGAGTTTTTGCACACTGGAAGCAAATTAGATTTAATTCTTCAACATAATGTGATGAAATTACACAAGAGTAAAACTCCGACTTCTGTCTGTTTTGTTCTTTCACTTTCACTTTAAACTTTATAGATCATTTTGTTTTAACATAACCGTTGGAAACAAGACACAAGAGATGTTATTAGCTTATATTCAATTATAGCCGTCTAAATGAGTATCTTTTTCTTACATAGCTCCTCAGACCTGTTTTTGCTAATCAAAAACGACTACATATTTATGTACAATTTTAATTTGTGTTAAAATTTCTAACCATACAAAACATGCAATTCACCCCAAGCCATGATATATTTCTGTATATTTTACAAACAGTAAAATTAGGATTAATCACAAACAGACAGTGACGCTCTAGCTAAACTAGTAGAGCATGATGCTAGCAACACCAAGATCATGGGTTCAAGTCCCAGTGAATGCATGCACCTATCTGTGCAGTTACATTCGTTTGAACTTGTACTCACATATACTTTCTCATCATCTTCCAGTTCTGCATCCAGGAAGTCCAGCGTCACGGGTTCCTGGGACTTCAGGTCCTGAGAAACATCAACAACAGCTTAGTACTACAAAGCAACACTGAACATCACAGCACAGCACCATATTATTGTGCAAAAATATTTACTTGTGAGTCACTCTTTCCTTGAAAAGGTGTTCCAGTGAGAAACTGTTTCTTAGTATTTATAAATTGTTCCAGACAAAGTGTCAACTAATCTCACGGATCACAGGCAAAATGTTTACTAATTGCCGTGGTGTTTGAATAAATTCTCTCTTTGCTGTTTCGTCTGTAAACTAAACGAAACTGTTGTGTTTGGTTCGTACAAATGAGTGTTGTGTCCACTACATAAAGGCCACCATAGGAGACACCATCACTCAAGCCAAATGTGGGTATCCATCAAACCACTGCTCTCCTTTATAAACCTTTATACCTCCTTTATAAACCTTTATGAGTGTTATTAAAAAGGACAGATGACTTGGGTGAGGGTAGCTTGCAATATATCACCATAACCTGTAGTGAAACTACAAAGTGAAACTGAAAGTAAAAGTGAGAGACAGAAATGCAGTAACGTCAGAAATCAGACGTGTACCTTCGGTTGAAGATTAGGATGAAGAAGCACGTAACCATTGGGATCAATGGCAAAGTAATATCCGTTTGGACCAAGCTGTATGGAACAAAAACACAAGTTGTTTTGCCTTTAAGCTTTTGTAGTTTGGTAGCTTAAAAGTCAACTGTTTTTGGTTACCGTACCTTTAAGTTTGCGTTATATAAATAGATCATGTCATGACCTGTCCTGTCATGATTGGCTAAAATCTTAGCATGTGAAATAAATACACATTTAAAACTCTCACTGAGTTGCTTATATACATAATAGGCACTGATGAATAAATGCGTATTTGTTTATTTTTTTTGTGGATTTTGCAAATTGACCAATTAAATGCACTTAATCTATTAATAAAAATAATAAATGATTAATAAATCAATTATTGATCAGTTTTCATAGATTTAATGTATAAGGTGTAATGTATAATGTAAATATTCTTGGGACTGAGTGGGGGCTAAGCTGTAAACGTCAATGTTATGTAAATAGTGCAAATGTTATGTAAATGTTATGTTTTAAATAGTGCAAATTTCAAAAGTTCTACAAAAATTATCATAATATGCTCTTTTTAAACTTGTTTGCTATTAAAGCTATAAAAAAGCTTAGCCAAACACAAATAGTGCCGTTTAAATGCTAAAAAGTGAAACTAGAGATGACATGAGCCGGCTGTAGTGCAACAGTTGTGAATGAAGTACAGATCACATTCACACGCTCGCTTGAACTTACGGTGAATCGCGGAGTCAGTCTCTTAATGTCTTCCAAAGAGACGTCTATGGCCATCACGCCCAGAATCAACTGGTTCTGATCCAGTAACTGATAACAAGGTCCAAAATGAACAACAGAAGTCACTGGATTGGGTTGCTCTCCAATTGATTTACAAGGCATATAATTTTCCTAAATGTTCCCAGATTCTGGGACAATGTGTAATCGCAGATGGTTTGAAATGTACATTTATTGTCTTGGCAGCTGCTGTTATCCAAATCAGATTTCAGTGCGTTTAACATATACGTTTAATCACTGTACATTTAAACCTTCAAACTTGTCATTTACATTTAAACATTTGATAGACGCTGTTATCCCAGTGTCTACATATATTCATTTTTTTACACGGTGTGACCGGATAACAAACCCGCAACCTTTGCGCTGTTCAATCAATGCTCTGCAATGTTTCATGCATCTCACAAAGAAGATGGACACCATAAACGTAGCCTTCCTAGAGCTCAACTGGTAGAGCATTGCGTTAGCAGCTCAAAGGTTGCGGGTTCGATCCCAGGGAGTACAAGTACTGCCAAAAAAAGTATATGTTGAATTCACTGTAAGTTGCTTTGGATAAAAGTGTCTGCCAAATGAATACATGTAAATAAATGAGATGTTACCTTATTCTTGTCTCGACCGGTCTTGGTGCCGGTTTTGTTAAACACTGGCAGGGTCCCCGTGATCACAAGGCCCAGCTCCTGAAAGCATAAACATAGAAACCGATGACTTCAATCATCAGTCCGTTTTTGTCAGCAGTCCGCTGACTCCAAACATCAGACCGTTTTTGTGTTTGTTTTAATTTGAAACATGAATAACGTAAATATAAACATTACAGGAAATGACCCAAGCCATGAGCTGTCTGCAAACACGGGCCATTGGGCTAACCACTAAGCCACAAATACAACATGATGCTTAGAAATGCTTTTTAAACAAACACACCCCTTCTTTCGGTGCTCCGCCCTCAAACTAACAAACACCAAATGCAAAACTGTGAATGACTAACAGCTGCTGTATACACCCCTAATTTCTAATTGGCTACAAAAGTGTAATGGTGTTTTTGCGACCTGTCCATTCCACTTAATGTAGTTTTCCAAGGCTTTGTTAATCTCCTATTCACGTAGCTAAGATTACGTGCAAACGAAACACGCACAAAACAGGCGTCTAGCAAACAAAGAGAACAAACAAATATTCGCCATACCAGAGCATCCAAATACACGTTGGTCCATTGAACGTTTTTCGCTTTTTTATCTGCTTTTACCATTGGTCTGCCCAACACATCCAAATACTCCTGCGGGTACAGAAGGGCAGTTATGTTATTATACAATGTGATTGTTAGATTACATCACATTTGAGGAAATGATGCTGTACCTGCGTGTTGATTCTAATGGCTCCAATAGACGGGATCTCATAATAATATCCTGCAGAGAACCATACAACGCATCACATCACAATAAATCACATCACTATAACATTTCAGGACTACAGTATGCAATGTTATTGCGCAACGTCAGTGTTTACCTTTGTTTGAACAGGCCATCCATTGAATTGGGGTCTTATCATAGTTATGCTGGCCAACAGAAAAGGTGAAAATTCGAACCTAATAGAAAAAAGACATCAGCAAAATTAACATTTGAGGTTGGAAATTAACATTGGTGATTTGGGGAAAGATTGTTTTTTACCTCAGGTTTAATTTTTTGCCCACAAATTAACATTAATAGTCACTTGCAAGGAATTGAATGTTTACTCAAACAAAATGACAGCTCTCTAACATTTTAAAGTAAACTTTAGCTGTGTGCGATCATTGCTTATCTTCTTTTTTTAATGCATACTCTCATTTACTTGCAGCCATTCAGCTATATATAATATATATTTAGACCCTTAGTCTTTATGAATCTAGACTTAGATGCATATAAATTTAGCACTGACTGCTACTGGTTCTGTGAGAACACATGAATCATGCAGGTAAATGTTTTATAAATTAACTCTTAATACTTATTCATCAAACTGTCTATAGCAGCAATCGGTAACTGCTGCCTCTCTATTGCCATCTCTGTTTGAAGCGTAGTATTACAGGTTACCTGTGGAGCTACATGTCACATAGTCTCAGAAGCATAGTAGAGACTATGTTCTACTTAGCGGACTAAATACATTACCTTCACATAGACCATAGAGTGGTATGAGCCTTGGCATATAATGTCAGGTATTCCTAATGCATGTCCATTTATGGTAATGGTCACAATAGTTGTGTGGGGAGTTGTGTTCTACTGGTTAAGCAGTCAGGCTTGTAATCAGTAGGTTTCTGGTTCGATTCCAGCACCAGCACTGGTGTGTGTGTGTTCATGACTTGCAGTGTGTGTTAACTCCTCACGATGGATGGGTCACATTTCAGTATGGGCAACCGTAACTTGACACATACATGTCACTTTCAAACATGTATGTGTCTGTTTAGTCAACTCTTTAACTCATAAACTAACTATAAACCTAATATTCATAATTAGTTTTATTAATATACTTATTATCTTGCTCATACTATTTGCAATAATACCATGTATTAAGTGTTTTTCATTTTTAAAGGTGATTTTATCTCAATATTGTGTAAAGCTGCTAGAACATAACGCTGTAAAAATAAAACACTGTAACGCATTTATTCCTTAAAAATAACACTGATTTGAACTGAACAAGCTCTCGGCTATTTTAGCACTTAGACACACAATTCTGTAGCCACATTGTCTCCTTTCTGTTTACAGACATGAAATAACCTCAAGTCAAACTAACATTTACTAAGAAATCACATTATAGCTGAAAGCTCACATTATATATCATTATTACAAACTTTTGCCTAAACACAGAAGTTACAAATTGCAGCTTTAACAAATGATTAATTAACAGAATACAGACAAACTCAAAAACTGAGTTACACTATAAACTAATATACGATTTATTTGTTATGTTATGAGGTAATAAGAGCAGGTGTGTGTGTGTGTGTGTGTGTGTATGCAAGCGCTCACCTTTCCATCTTTATTGTACTCCTCAAAAAACTCTTTCGCTTTCTCCTCTCCTCCGTCAGTGAAGAGCATTATAATTTTGTTGCAATTTGCTCTCGACACGTTCATCTAGAAAAAAAGCCACTTTGTATATTAGTGCAAAGATTGTGTCATACTTGCATACAATACTGATATACAGAAAGGGGTTTCATTTTAAGTAAAACACATTGTTCCCACTTCAATATCTGCTCTTGCTAATAGAAAAATATACAGGCTCTGTATTGAGTTCATGAGACGCCACAAGGTGGCGTAATATACTACACTGTGGCTTTATATACGTGTGACACTCTGTTTTGAATATATACTGCAAATCCACTTGCATTTATGTAAATCTGTGCATGTCTATAGTATTTTATTTTTCTTTTATTATTATCTTTATGGAAAACAAATCCTGAATGTTTGTGGATCTATTTATCTTATTGGACTACAATTGTTTTCTAAATAATGAAAGTTAGGTAATTAATGATTATGTTAATAATAAATATGTTACGTTAATAATATGTTAATAATAATAATTAATCATACTTACATGTGTGGTAAAACATCAAATGTTAAACATAGTTACAAGGAAATGTTTATAGGCACTTATTTTAGCCACATAATGAAGTGTATGTAAGTGTATTAGACATACGTTATCTGAGTACAGCTGATCAAATGCCTTCTTGAAGCCGACTTTATAGTCTGTGGTGCCGTTGGCTGTTATCTTATGCACCGCCTCCTTCAGAATCTTCTTATTACGAACGTTGGCTTGTACCAGATTTTCAAAGCAGGCAACTGACTTGGCTGTATTGTTGAACTGAAATCATACAGTATTATTAGTTATATAATATTAGAAAATATATAAACAAAATTGTCTTAAAACACACACACAGACACTCACTCACACACACACACACACACACACACACACTTTTCGCAAACATAATGACTTTTAAACTGTAAAAACTCTATTTTCAATCCTTAACCCTTTCCTAAACACAACCCTTACAATAGTAAGTCTCACACACTCACACACACTTTTCCCAGACATAATGACTTTTGCTAAAAACTCTATTTTCAATCCTTAACCCTTTCCTTAAACACAACCCTTACAATAGTACAGTACAGATAATAGCAATTATCATATAGACCGTTTTATACACAATTTTTCTCATAGAGACTAAAATGTGTCCCCAAAAACTCAACAAAAACCTTATGAAGTCAGTTTACATCATCTGATTCAAGGCTTTATTAGGTTCTTCTAAAAGTCTCATGGCTCAATGCCAGCAATACACTTAGAGCACTGTTGCTAATTTCATTACTGTCAGGCTAACGTCACACAGCTACAGCCAGGACATGAAATACAACCACAGACCTATTAAAGGAATGGGAAGGAAAGTTAATTGAAAAGCATATGCATACAAAATTCAGCTCATTTACTTTAAACCCTTGTGCTGAGATTATGGTATTTGTTTCTGTCAATAGCCTCGCAAACAAAATTGAATAACCGATTGTGTTTCATAAAGGAATGAAGCTGAGGGCCGAGAGCAGAGGATGATGGGAAACATCAATAATTCTTCGGCCTGCCATCTCGGCGGTGCCTAACGGAAACCAAGCAAATGTAACCGAAATGGCCAAAACGCTGCTGTCTTACAGTTTTCAATTACTGCTCGGCAGGAATCCAAATTTTCAGGACTCTTTGGAAGAGCAATAGTTTGTTGTCCAATCCCACGACGCCACAGTGTTTGTATTTGTGTCAGGCGCATACAGTGGGCACCATTATTGAGAAATCACATCTTTTATACTCACAGATACAATGTTGACATAATCATCATCTGCTAGTGTTTCCAGCATCTCACTGACAGAGGTACGGATGAGCTTTAATGTCAGTCCTGATACACTCCCACTCCTACAGCGGCACAAATACAGATATGCATGAAATACCTTTATATTATATACACTGCATGTATAAATAATATATGTAATGTAATATATGCATATGTATGCATGTTTGCACATGTCTGTGTGTGTGTGTCTCTGTTTGTGTGTGTCTTTGTGTGTGTGTCTCTGTTTCTTTGTGTGTGTGTGTATATATGCACACACACATACATATATAGATATAAGGTATGGGAGATTTGTTTTGGTTTTGTTTTGGCTAATCTAAAGTTAGACCTAGTTAGCTTATTCCGGTGGGCCGCTGTGCTGGAGAGCTGAGGAAACCACAGAGGTGAATTAGCCATTAGGTTTAAAAGCTGGCCGATAGCCTAAAGACCGCCAAAACAAAAGCAACTGAACAAAACACACACTTGCTGACTGAACCATATTTAGGCTGTTAATGGCTGTGGGACTACGGCACCAGATAAAGTTCTAAATGGGTTGATAATTATTCGGATCCCACTGAGATGTGCGTGAGCTTTACTGTTTAGTCATTAAGCTAATATACATTGATTGGCTAAGCTACACTAATGGACTCAATACACAGACAAAACTGTCAACATTGCTTACGGCCAAGCAATGTACTTAGAATTAAGGTTACAATACATACATAAATTAATATAATTAATTACATACAACATAAATACATCACTTAGGCAAAATTAAAACATAATGGACACAAATTACGTTTATTAAATTAATAATTTGTTATTTAAATGCATTTTTTATATTCGTAATAGGACAATATCTGTCACTAACCAGTATAAAGTGTTTCATTCCAAGCATGACTGTAACGTTGCGTCATGCGGCTTCATTTAAACTCAAAATATTAAATGAAGAAATATCGTGGGATGGAAAAAAGTGTAACAGTCTGTTCCAAACGCAATATGGAAGAAACGCTTTTTCTGTATTTAATATCTGCCGGGTCGTTTTTGCTTGCGCTTGAAAAACTTTAATATTCATAAACTGTTTCGTTTGAAAAAACGGTTGTGATATTTAACAGCCTGCCAAAGATCTCCAATCTGCTCTGAGAGAAAAAAAGCCAAAAATTGATTTTTCATTGGTCTCACCTCTCTTCGGCTCGGCGCCACACCGTGTCAGTCTTTAATCAGTGTCTGTCTCTCTCTCCATCTGTATCTCTCTCTCTCTAACTCTGATAAATGACTCTAACGCAGAATTAACATGAGCTCTTTAGGGGAGAGTGTGAAATCTGTCACACGTGGTGAAAAATAACATTCTGTGGATCAACTAATTGCTCAACGAACAAACTGAGGAAAATGCGGTAAACGTGAGCTGAGGTAATTGTGCGTGTGAATGCGTGAACAGATGTGTGTGTAAAGTGTGTGTGTGTGTAAGGTGTGTAAAGTGTGTGTGTGCAAGGTGTGTAAAGTGTGTGTAAGGTGTGTGTGTTTGTGTAAGGTGTGTAAAGTGTTTAGGGTTTGTAAAGTGTGTAAGGTGTGTAAAGTGTGTAAACTGTAAAAAGTGTAAACTTACGCATCGACCAGGATTAGCATGTCTTTAGGTGATGCTGCCCCTTGAATATACCTGCAGACACACATATACAGAAAGCAGGACAAGCGTAAAAAACAAACTAGCGTAAAGGGTAAACAAGGACAAATTGTGCTTTCTCTCTCTCACACGTTTGCTTACCAGGGCCTCCTGCGAACATCATACAGGTCAATCTTGTTTGGCGTGTTCCTGGTGTCGACCCAGGGGGAAGCTGGAACAGAATTATGGGATGCTTGGTTTAATTCGATTGCTATGATTACAGCTTCCTAACCTTTTACAATTGCTTCTCGGAAAAGAAGGAGAGAAACATTTTCAGGTTTCAGTCTGTTGTTTAAAAGGTTCTGTGGACCAATTATGCGCGAGCTTTGTGAGTGCTGTATAATGAGTTGACAGCGAGTTTGTGTCTTTGTTGCGAGACTCTTAGCACTGAACTGACGAAATGGCTGACAGCTCAATGCAATTACTCAGTATTTATAATACATGTGTTTGTTTATACCCTGGCTGATTATGCAATGTCATATAAAACAGGGTTTGATACATAATGCCTTATATGGACAGGATGCTCATTTGAGACCCTGATGACATCACATCTTTACATCCTCGTTGCCTGGATACACATTAGAATATCTTTAAGTGAAAATGTAAATCTGAGTGAATAGTTTAAATGTTGCACATATAGTCGCCTTATTCATGGGTTTAATTCCCAGGAAGTATGCGGAAAAAACAAATAAAACCCACTCTCTTTAGTCTGTGAGGGTGACATATATAGATTACATTATCATCATAATATATAATAACAATATATAGTCTTAGCTAACTCTCTTGATAATGTACATTCCTTGACCAGCAGTGTTTTACCTGGGAAGTATCGGGCCAGGCCTGTGGCACTGCCGAACACCTGCCAGAGAAGAGACGGGTCATCTTCTTTGTTTTTCCTAAAGACGTCATCCAGACCTGCAGTCCAGTTCAGCTCATTTAGGATAATAGTGGCTATTACAAACACAAACAAAGAAGAATAAATTTTAGGGATTCTTATAGTATTTCTGCATGTATTTGTTCAAAGACCTTTTGTTTAAAGACCAGTTTGTTGATTTGAAGCGTTTTTGCGGTCTCTATGAGATTCAGAAGTTTAGGATAGAAAGGCTACGCAAGGTGTTCGGAAAGCGTTTTTCTAACAAACACCCAAATCGAAAGAACACCACTACTGTTGCGTGCGCATTGTTGTTCAAATTATATATCTGTAAAGGAGACAAAGTAACAAAGCGAGCAGAAGAATATTAGCTAATGCATTTCTAACAGAATTAGAAGGAAATGGGAGTTTTAGTCTGTCAGAGTGACGCTTGCATTGCATTACAATGAATGTAAACATCACAACAACTGTGAGGAAAAATTTTAAGGGGCGCTAAGTTAAGCATTGCTGTAACTCATGTGATACGTCCGTGTTATAGACATGACTGGTACCCTGAATTGTGTGACTCATTTAGAAACGGTTTGCTATTACGTTTCAGGGCAATTAGACTTGATTTGGCATGATGATAAAATGGGTGGGAATATCCTTTACTGTTACTTGGGGTTGGCTGTTTTGACTTGGACCAAAAACAAGCCACACAGAACCATCTAGCAACATGCTTATCCACTCAAACTCCACTTGCAGCTACACTAGCAAGTGGCAAACGCATTTCTTGTGCTTACTCTATTATTAGCTAAGAGCTGTGCTCTGCCCAGAAATATATATATGATTGCTTTAATGAATGACACCAATATTCATATTTAAGGAACTTAATGAACTCTTCAACAGGTTTAATCCAAGTATTTGGACACTAAATTACCACAAAAATGATCAGTCCAATTCTTACAAAAACTACTGTGTGTATTTTTGAGTCAACAATAATTATTATTCCCAGTTTCTCTATTGATCAACAGAATCCTCTCATTTTCAATCAGGCATTTACCAGGCCAGGCCCTGTCGATTACTGCTAAGGGGGCCATTAGCAGAACATCAGCAAACCAGCTCTACAACTGGGCCTCTGTAAACACATTTATCTCTCGTCTCTGAACCCAACCCAGGAGACCCACTTGTCTCCGAGAGCTGAGACAATACGGAGACTGCGGTCCGGGGGTCTTGAGGGAACGCCTGACCGCAGGCACCTGTGTGGGCGAGAGGAGTGTGTGGGTGGCAAGCCAAAGACATCACTAAGCCAAGCCCCCTGGCATCTCGGTTTTGCTCACGCTGTCAATTCAAATGTAAATTGCCAACAATTCTAACTGTGGGTAACACAGTCTTAGCCTTGCGATGCATGGGAAACAGAACCAATGTATATACAATTGGGCTTATGTTAGCAATAGCAAATTAGAACTTACAAGAACAACAAGTGACAGGACATCACTGTAATGTTATCACTGTAATGACTGTACTGTCATTTGCAGTAGCTCCTCCCACTATAGAAATCACATGGCCCAAAATTCCCCTCAATATAACTCTATATAAAGCATCGAATATATTTAGACAGGCTGTGATTTTTGTGGTATTGTACAGCATTTTGGGTTTTAGCATGGACAAATTACTTGCCCTGTCATGCCAGAGTAGGGCAAGCTGTAAGGTTTGTAAGTCAAGCAGAGGAGCTGTAGTGCCGTGAAAATGGTTTCCGTGGCAGGGTGAGTGTTTCTGACAAATTGCAGGATCAGTGAGGGAATTGTGAAAGGTTGTAATTATCCCAAGAGAGGATATCCCTCCTCGACACACACAACAGACGCACACAACAGACGCACACACACACACAATAGACACACAGATACACACACACACACAGAGATACAGACAGACACACACACACAGCAGACACACACACACACAAACACACACAATAGACACACAGACACAGACAGACACACACACACAACAGACACACACACAAACACACACACTCTCTTCAGGTATCATACATTATAATAGGTCAATTCTTTCATGAATCTTTTCTTTCTGATAGCAAAGGATGCGTCTATAAAAGGAAGTGCATTAGTGGATGAGACTGCAAACTAGTAGCTGATAACAAGCAACAGTGCGAGTGTGACTTTAGACAGATGTGGTTTAACACCCCTTCCTGTTGTTCATCCATCAGACTGGCTGTCTGCGGGGTTAGACGCCACACAAATCTTCATTAGTCAAAACACACACACTTGTGTTGTTTTATTAGTTCAGACATCTCACAGACTTCCAGTGTTTTCACATTCGGCTAATGTTTTCCATCCGCTAACTCTCACATACACCTGTTAACATTACTGTTAAAAAGCTTGTTTTTCTTTTAAATCAAATAAGGACCACCTAAAATGTCATTTTTGACGTTTCACCCTATATATAAAATATCCACTCTCCGAATATTTTTTTACATTTGCACCTCAGTACAGTCAAGTATTTAACTTTTGCTAAAAATAAATTAAAGAGAGAAATGTCATTACCAGCACATCACTACCAGCACATCATTACCATCATGTACAATATGAAAAGTCCAGGTTGTGTAGAAGATAACAAAGGAACAAATTCTGAAAACATTTAATTTTTACATGATAAAAGTGCCTCTGTACTCACAAATTGCCCATTAAATCAAATGGCCATATTTTTACTATCTAATAGCAATATGGAAGTGCCATAGCACGTTTTATAAAGCTAAGAAAAATACCTGCGCAGGTGAAAACTTTCTTCAGAAATGCTGCTGTCTGTGAGCTAAGCAGCTTTTTCTGACAGTCCATTCATTACAGAACCAGAAAATTCATAGCTCAATTCTCTGATTCCTAAAAAAAGCCGGCAGAGAAAGAGAGAGGCTGTGCGAGAAAAAAAAATTGTTGACTACAGCCAAACTTTCAATGGTTTAAATGAATCAGCCCAATTATTCAACAGAATATAGGAGAGATAAACCAAGCTGAGAACTATGAGCACAGCCAGAAGGACCAATGTCTCCACACACACACATACACACTCGCTCGCTCTCCATCTCTCACACACACAGTCCGAGCTTTCTGTGTCCATCTTGAGATTGAGTTGACAGCTGACACACTGGGTTGAGGCAAAACGCACAGATTCATGTCTTAATAAGACACACATACAGCCTAGAGTCTGTAATAACACACACCCACACACACAAACTAGGTGTGGAATCCGTCTGGCAATATAATACTGTGTTATCAATACCTTAGTCATGACACCAAGCAATGATATGTTGCTTAATTATATTCTATAGTTTGTTTATGAACAGAAATAATTTATTTAGTTTATTGTAAATAATAGCAACAAATGCTTAGTGCTAAACTGACAATGTTACGTATGAAAAATGTAACTAAATGTAGATTTGTGGTATAGGGATGTCAAAACAGTATCGAGAGCTAAAATATGAATACTCTAAAATGTATCTTTTCTGAAACACTATTACAGAGGCAAACAGAAGGTGAGGCAGACAGAAAGGATGAGAGACACAGAATATTGCCCTAAAGCTTCACCCAGCGTCATTTCTGACTGTCTCTGTGGGTGCTGAACTGGGCACAGCAATGCATTTTGGGTAAACATTGTTTTCAGATCAAGCGAAAATTAGGCAGAAAGCAGAAGGACTCAGGGAATAATTTGAAGTTAATAAAGGTAGATAAAGAGAGACAGAGATGACTGTGGCTGTTTCAGAGCGCAAATATCACATCAAAACTCATTTGTTTGTGACACACTCACACAAATTTAAGACCACAGGCAGCCCATCGCTAATTATCAACTCCCTGCTAACACTGAGAGCACAACAAACAATGATGAAATCGCACAGCTAACCAAGAGTCAATGTGTATTTTGTACTTTTTTCATATTTACTAAAAGCAAAAGTGACAAACGGAAAGTCAAATCAGATTTGAACGCTATATTTCATGCTTAATTTAGTCATTTTTGAACATATATTGAGAGTGAAATTGGACCAAGTAGATTTCACACTAGATGGTGTTATCCAACGACACGCAATCAGTACTTATCAGTACTTGTGTTCCCCGGGATCGAACCCACAACGTTTGCGCTGCTACTGCAATGCTGTACCAGTTGAGCAACAGATAATTATTACACAAAATTTGCATAAAAATGCATCATAAGTATGTTTATTTGAGATAAAAACTTATTTACACATGCATTGTGAAAAGATGAATGCATGTGACAGTCTAATACATACAGGCTTTGAGACGTTTAGCTTTGCATAATGTATTTTTTTTCTCATTATTCCACATTACAAAACCAGAACACAGCATGCAGTGTGCTAGCACGCTAGTGAGCAGTACGCTAGTATGCATCACAGCAGTTTGTGTAGTTTTCACCCTGAGAAACGCACCTGAGAAAGCCGTATTTTAAAGCATTCACACACCGCGAGCGCTCCCATGAAAACATCTCTCTTATCTTCTGTCTGTCTCACTTCCTGTCTCAACAAAACCTCTTTCTTACACTCGTTCATCCTCACACCTTTTCACTTTTACTTATTTTCCTTTTACTTTACTATTACTTATTTTCACCCCACCATCATGTGCATGTTCTTCATTTTGAATAACCCTTAGTCCTGAATTTAGCTTCCAGAGTTTTTCTCTTTCATGCGTCAAAGAAAACGCATTCATAAAAGATCACAAGTGTGTCACGCTTGTGTTTTTGATGTTTCGCGTTGTTCTGCCGCAAGTAGAGCGGAACACGTGGGGTTAAGGTACTGGACTGAACATTCTGTGTGCTTATAGCTGCACACGCAGAGCTAAATAAAGCCATTTGATGCAGACAGCTTTGAAAACATTCGCTCTGATATATCGCAAGGGTCCTTTTAGAAGTGACCAACTCCAGCTGACAGAGACTCACTGGTACTAGCTAAAATTAGTGGAAAAAAATTGCTAAATTGGCTACATTTTCAAGTGGCAGGATGGCTTGGCTGTGTTCAAAACAGACAACAAGCTATGTGACAAACTGCTGTGTTGATATTTTCCACATCATATTGCAGACACACTTTTACGAACTGAGGTATAAATTTAATATGCCGTCCTAAAAACATGACTCTCCTTTTAACTCAGCACTGATGGGGCTCTGACTAATTTTAGTCAATTTTTTTTTCCATTTTAGTTCATTTAAGTATGTTACTAAATACGATTCTTATTAAACAATATATAAACAAACATAAAACACAGTAGTTTATTGCTACAGTATGTTTTGGAGTTACATAAATACATTTTTGCGGCGTTGCCACTGCATTTAAAGGGACATGCAGTGTTTAAAATAGGCTGTTGATGTGTGTGATGGAAGTTGAGCTGTGATGGAAATATTGATTCTATAAACCGATATGTATAAACCGATGTAAAAAAAGCGCATGTAAACTTTTGTGTGTGTACTCACAACCCTCATAGATGTCGGTGGGGATGTGCACAGCTGTCGTGTTGTACGAAACCGGCCGTTTGAAAGCAGGGTCTTCTTCGAATTCTAGTCTGATCCGGTTCTGAGGAGGGGGGTTTTCGGTGTCATTAATGTCAAACTGGGAACATAAAAATGCGCCAAAACAAAACAGAAAAAACAACAACCTCTATTTAGGTTGGTTCGCTAAATCTACTAACATATCTATAATGTAAAGAAATGAAATGTACAAATTAGTCGTTTTCAGTAACGTGTAGGAATGAACTTACCTTGTCCTTTGCGTTATAGTAGGTTGTTTCATCCACCTGTTGGATAAAAAGCAGTTTTTTTTTGTAACATGATAACATGGATTTGTTTGTATGTATGTGTGAACAGAGGTTTGTAACTCATTACATGCGGTCAGAAACTGTATTGGTCATTTTTGTACTATTATAGCTTTGGTGTGTGTGTGTGTGTATATGTGTGTTTTTTGTGTATGTGTGTGTGTGTGTATATGTGTGTTTTTTGTGTATGTGTGTGTTTGTGTGTATATGTGTGTTTTTTGTGTAGGTGTATGTGTGTATATATGTGTGTATATGTATGTGTGTTTTTTGTGTATGTGTGTGTGTGTGTATATATGTGTGTTTTTTGTGTATGTGTGTGTGTTTTTATTGTGTGTGTGTGTGTGTGTGTGTGTGTCTCCTGGGGTTGTTCCCCTCACAGTGTGAGGGCGCTGTCAGGACTAGCAAGAGTGGGGCGTTAACAAGCTAGCTCACTATCTGACTGACTTGCGCCTTGGAGGCTCAGAAGTGGATCATCTCTGACTGGAGCCACCTGCCTGACTAAGTTACTAATTTCGTGGCAGACACGGCTTCACAGTTCCCCCCCGCATGAGATCATTCCTGCGACCTTGAGATTGGGTGTTTAACACACTGCTGTTAACATCCCTCCAGTAATTATAAAGAACAACAGTCCGGCTGTTCAGTTAGAGGACTACAGGACAACAAATGTGTCCATATAAATGTGACAGTAAGATGGGCTTTAAAAAATAAACATGCCCACTTGCATATAGACATAGTTTCATTTACATTATGTGCTATACTGTAACAGCTAAAATAATATGCCAAAATAGATTATATAAATGAGATAATACATAGATAATGAATAAAAACATACACTGCGGCTCTGTTTTAAATTCTACTGAACTACCTTACTGTCATTTGCTAGATAGGCAATGTCAACTTGACAGATTTGAAACATTTAACACTGACAGAAACAGAAAGTGACAATAACAAAAAAGCAATTAAAAAAAATAAAGTACTAGGGTTTTACTATGTTT
>JBAJNP010007501.1:0-22443 GCA_036877545.1 Yasuhikotakia modesta | reverse complement strand
AAAAAAAAAAGCCCAGGAAAACCCCAAAAATGTAGGACTATCAAACTATCTTAACAGAGAAAATTACAAAACAGCTGCAGTGTGTCAGTTTATATGTTAAAATACTTTCTCTCATCCCGGTTTAATATGTGAAGAGAGCTATAAATAATCCCTTTGAAGCCTAATTCCCTAAAAAGTGTAAACACTGCGTGTGTGTGCTGCTATTAGGCTTTATTTTCCTGTTTCTATATCATAAACACTGAACGCATCAATATATATAATGCAGGCTATACAAAGAAGTTATTTTATATAACTTCATAACTTCTATATACACAGTCCCCATTTGCTACTGTAGGGGTGTGTGTGTGTATTTCAACTGTCGTTTTAAGGAGATTAAATGGGAGTATAACGCCAGGCAGGACACACGTTTTGACCCACACTCAAAACAGAGAGGCATCAGACTCCATCCGTTCTCTCATACAGCTGCTGACTGAGGGACAAGCCAATCAGAGACACGTTGTTTAATCAATGCTTTATAAACTGCTGCCACCTCATCAGTTACAAAGCAGCAGACCAGCCGAGTCAAGTGCACTGATCGCACTCAAGGACTTAAATTGTCACTTGACCATATTCAGCTGAGAAGACTTAGAATTAACTTGCAGAAACTGTCATACAGCATGAGAAACAGTCAAGGTGGTTTAGAACATCCTCAAAATGGGCTGTGACCTTGACGGACCTCATGAGGAGATTAAGAACATGTTGACCAGGTTGTTACAAGAATCCACTGGGACTGAGGCCTCAAAACTGCCCTGCCTTAGAGAGGGGAGGTGGCAATTAACATACTTGTCAGTTATCTTACTCACACGAGAAACCCAATTATACACAAACTAGGGCGCAGATTCAAACTGAACTCTCCCTGTAAACAGTTCTAAATAACTTTATAACAGATGCATTTGCAGAGAGACGCACACAAACAGCATCAGGGCAACCCAAAAAAAGATACTTAACTCTCATGTTTTATGGATTAAGTATGCAATGCATTTCAATGTTTATTTTTATGGTAGTGTTTGCAAAGGGAAGAATTACTACTGCTAGTTTTTTCAGTTTCTATTTCTGTGCCAACACGTTTTCTGTAAATGGCTTTGCAACAATACACACCGTCAAAAGTGCAGAAATAAATTTAATTTAACTATTTCTCACACGGTTACTCACATTTAAATAAACCACTCACACTTCCTAAGTGTTAAACATGCAAGGGGATTTTGACTGAACCAGGACGCAACCATTTGGCAACTAGTAGCCACCGCTAAAGCCATCTTCCACAGATATCACTCTTAAACATACATTAAACGCCTGTTAACCTTTAGCCTAACAGCAGAATGTATTACATTCCAGTCAAACCAATTAACCAATTTGCTACGGCTCCCTCTAGCGCTTCACACAAGCACAGCCGCACCTGATGTCACCTGTCCAAACCAGACGCGTTGTGGGTGAGAGGCACACGGCTTATTGGACTATCTATGACCTTCATTTGCTGTCTTAAATAAAAAAGGAAGTAGGAGTGAGGCAATATCAGCGGTGCAGTTTTCTTCACCTGCACTCAGGACTGACAGCAGTGACAGGCAGTATATAAGCCGCTCCTTTATGAGCTTTGAGGATGAAATTCCAATTTCTAAAGGGCTGAAGGCAAAGCGGCACAAACGAAAACTAGCGAGACTGCACGGAAGAGTCTAAAACGACAGTAAATGTCATCATTAATCCCACAGGGGGGACAAGCACGTATTGCGTTCCTTCCGAGATGGATATGGATTTCAGCACACA
The DNA here is from genome assembly GCA_036877545.1 of Yasuhikotakia modesta. Lineage (NCBI taxonomy): Eukaryota > Metazoa > Chordata > Actinopteri > Cypriniformes > Botiidae > Yasuhikotakia > Yasuhikotakia modesta. The sequence goes on along the minus strand of JBAJNP010007501.1, from coordinate 20,643 downwards.
ACCTTTTCCGAGCCGCCGACAGTGCAGAGGCGGTGGGGGATGCGTTTAGCTCCGACAGACCCCAATAGCAGAAATGATGGTCAACAGGAAAAAGCAAAACGAAAAAGAGTCACCAGACCCCCTCCGCAGGGCTACCATGATAGATAAACAGCGTTAGGGGAAAGGGGGCAGAAATGGACGGAGAGTCAGAGATACCACAGCAGCCGTGGATAAAGTATTAATCAGGAAGAGGCTCTATCGCTCTTCCTCAGCCTCACTAACTGCCCCTGTCTTCCTCTCGAGATGTGTTCTGCCATTAAGAGACTTATTGCGGGGGATGTCAGACCAGCAGTGACAACTTCACCGCCGCGTCTCACCAGGAAACATCACTTCTGCAATGTTTGTCTACGCACCACCAACCTGTAATTAAAAATATATATTAGCATATTTATAGCTGTAGCCACTTTTGGACGCTGCATCATTTAAACATGATTAGCAGTGAACCCAAATGGATTTTTCAGGAGGGTGATGGGACAAACGTCAAAACATTCACAGCTAAAAGTAAAATGCGGATTAAGTTTAAAAATAAATGCAAGAAATAAACAGTTTTATAGGTTTCTGAAACAACAAGCTATGAAAACATAAATATACTGCAAAAGCGTATTCATGGATCACTATTTAAAAAAAATTCTGTGAAAAGGTCAGATTGTCTTGCTCCTATTGAAGCACACAAGCAGATTTTTGAGACAGTGTCACATTGTGCTGATAAAAACATGGCTTATCATTGTATTATTGTTCATGCCCACATGAGTCCTGTCAGATGTTGTTCAGTAACTAAACCAACAAAATGCATTTTAAAAAGAAAATACAAATACATTTTTGTTAATAATATAAATTACATGAAAAATTGTGGTAACAATTTGGAATGGGGAACAGTTAAATCTTTAACAAGTTGCCTATTGGCTGTTTATTAGCCGTTCTAAAGCAAATATTAATGTCTTATTCTGCATGACCATATTGTATATCCCTTAATCCTACCCCTAATTTATTGGGGCAACATTTGGAGTTAATGGTGAATGTGTTCCTCTTTCCAAAGTGTTACCAAAACTGCATTGAGAAAATTAAGGAAAATATTAAAATGCCTTTACTGACCTTTTTAACTTTAACTGTAGAAGTAAACAGCTAAAAAAAAACAAAATAGGCACAAAAACAAACCTGAAGAAAACATTTCTAGAGCTGTTAGACTCTTCTAGAGACCTCTAGAGAGCTGTTAGAAAAGTTAGCGCACATATATTAACACAAATATGATGTATGGAATATACAGATACCATTAAAATCTAATTATGCAATTTCATAATTCATCTGAAACTTTCCCTACCCAGTTTTAAAAGCCTATGCAATTATTATCAGTAAAAGTTAACGCTTTAACCCTAAATTACACATCAGCTGATTCTAAGTCAATACTCTGTAACCATGAAGAATGAAACCATCTAAGGTTTCATTTAATTATGGGCTGCTAAAGGCTGAGAAATGTAGAGAAAATGGCTGGTAATCGCTCCTAATGTAATGACCACCTCAGACACACGGGTCTAAAAAAAAAAAAAAACTTTCATTGAAATTTATGCGAGTCTTTAAGGGCTTCAGGGGTCGGCGTAGTCAGAGCGACACGTGAGCAATAGGAACTGGGGCGTTTCCGTCGGCCTTGTTGCTCAAACAGCAAACAGGTCAATAAGCCATCATTACTTCCCTTCACAGGCGGGTGGCTGCAAATCGACTGCCCTCAGGTCCTTTTGAGGGATTAAGGAGAGATGGGAACGTCATTTTGGGGATGAGACCTCAGTTCATCTTTTCTCTGTGTTAAAACAGAGCGGTTGAACGACGAACGGACCCCTGAATGGGCGACATGTTTTTTCTGTTTCTCCACAGGTGACGGCCCATAATGCTTTCCTCAGAAGCAATGGTAGAACACTTCAGGTGAAGGGATATATTAATCCGGATCAGCATCTGTTCTGCATGTGACCAAAGAGAAAAGTAGATACTTGTGATCCTGTGTGACTCAGAATAATAATCTAACTCTTGCTGCAGGGGCTGGTTTTGGCTCAACGCTGCATCTGCGCTGTTTCAAATGTGCCTTATTCGTCCGTCCCTCTTGTGTTTCATTATCGCTCTCCTGCTATGCTAACGTTTATATCAATTGCAAAACATTGAAAGTGGGTCATAACTAGTACTGTCACATTCTTTAATCTAAGTGAATTTGCAATAACAGCCCGGAAAAACAAAATTACAAAAAATTCCTCTGACAATATTCCCATAATTCCCTGTGTCTCTCCACTATGCAGTGTAAGTATCACTGTATATTTCTACATAACACTCACAAGAACAGACTTGCTCTTAAAGACCAAACAATTACTGTCAAGGCAGTCAGAAAAGACCCCAAACTATTAACACCTTCCCGCTGAGGAAAACCTACCGGATGCATACATGAAGAAGAGGTGCAAATATTTAATTCACGGGTAAATCCCAAAAGGCCTGAGAGGGAAAATAATGTCACTCTGTGCATCTGTAATCTCACAGCCAGTCCCAGGGCAGACAGAGTTTCCTCAAATTCACTGTTATGACTTTATTCTCCGTCTTATGGCTGGATTAGGTGTTAGCAGGCTGCTGGGAATTCATGCGGTCCCTGTTATGAGGCCTCATCCCTGGGGTTTGATGGCTTTGTGACGGGGCATGATGGATAGATGGCGTCGTGACACCATGCACAGCTGATGTATTGTAAAAGGAGACGGACTCACAAAAGCTGCTTTTTCGGGCCACCTGCCCTCCGCATCGCTGCATGTGTTGTGTGGTTCTGTGGATCCATCCATCCATCTTCAATGACTGTAATGCCACAGTGGCATGAAACGGCATTTATGAGGTGGGATTTCCAGCACAGCTCTGGTTTGCCACAGCAAAGTATCCACACAGAGTCAGACGCGTCAAATGTATAGATAAAGTGGTAAAACATGAGAAAACAGGTGCTTGTCTTGACTTGAAGTATTATACCTGCTGGAAATGTGGCAACAACATCCCATGGGCAGAAACAAAGATATAACACAAGGTTAGATGCTGAATCAAATGTTAAAAGGATCAAATATACATTATTTAAAATTACCTCAAATAAAAAACTGCTTTCTGTAACATTCTCAGAACATTAGCTAACGTTCTCTAAAAAATTCTCCCAAAGTAACCATAAATGTTCCCACATTAACATTAGTAGAACATTTTTATCATAACTCAAAAGCTTCATTCATAAGAAGTTAGTGGATTAAAAAAAAAAAACACTCTTAAAACTAGTAACAGTGATGTATGTCTTAAACACTGAATGTTTTGAACTTTCAAAACAACATTTTGAACATTTACTGTCATTTCTGTCACAGAAACGTCAGGGACATATTCTTACAGCCTAAATTTGTGATTTGACATGTGTTGGCTGACACTCGTTCCAAAGGTGTTGATTAACAGTGGGCAAATAGAAAGACCCTAAATCACAATCACAAATGAGCTGATATGATGACACTTAATCACCATGTGCCCAGAAGAGTCTCTCTCTTCCTGAGAACAAGAGGTGTGATCCTATCAACGTGAGAAATGTTCAACAAAAAAAAAAAGTTGAGTAACAGTTAAAGTCTGACACAAATTTTACTACACGGTATCGATTGCACTCTAAATAAAGCACCAAAGAAATTTGACATTTGAAACATTTCTGGGCTGTTTTGAAGCAAGACGAGCTCTAAACAACAAACACAAAAATGTTACATGAGTAAAATAACAACAAAAATAACAAAAGCATATATAATATAACAAAAATATATATAATTTGCCTTCATGGCCACATCACCACCTTGGGCAGCCATTATTTCTTCTTATTATCTTATTTTTTTCATATGTACGCTACTCTCTCTCTCTCTCTCTCTCTCTCGCTTTCTCTCCAACACACACACACACACACAAATGTAGGACCTGTTTTTTTCTAGGCGAGAAATGCAAGTAAAATCACACTACAGCAATTCTTTGCATCATCCTGACGTCTCAGAGACTCTTAAGCTGCTCATCTGGTTCCTAAGGAGAATCCGGTGATATTAACACAACTGCACATTCACCATCATTAAAGGGATCATTTAACAGTGACGCTGTTGCTTTTATTAGCCTTTGCGAGCAGATGTCAGAGAGATTTCCTCTTGTTGCTTTCTCTCTCTCTTTCGGTCTGGTGTAGCTTTCAAAGAGAGTGAAAGACTGAGGAGGGATTAATGAAAAGAGAACAGTGCTGTTGTAGCTCTGCCACAGCGGAGAGGAATTACTGCTGCAGTATTCATCTTTATCTCTCTCTCTCTCTCTCTCTCTCTCTCTCTCTCTCTGAGGAATATTAGCATGATAGCTATTGGTATGATATACCCAAACTGAGGGAGAGATAAGAAGCTATCCACAGTTCATATTTAAACTAGCTAAGGTAGACAAACTGCACAATCATATTTGAGGGACAATAAATGCCATTTTAAATGCTAAATTGAATGACCTGAAAAAAACAAACAAACAATAGACCTTATTTATTATACGTTTTGTGCTTCACAGGAAGTGTGGACCTGGGTGGCAACTGTTTTTTCTAGGCTAGCAGGACACATACTTATACGTGCTACAGAAATCACACAGTTACAGAGAATGTTTTTATGTTTATGTATCAAAATTATTCTTAAAAAAACATTAAAACCAATAAAAGTCAATTGGCTTTCCTGTTCACAATTTAGTTTAAGATTGCATGACCAACATTTTGAATCTTATAGAAATGTCACCAAACATGTTTAAACAATTCCAAATGTATTATTACACAGATCAGCACCAAATGAAACCATACAGAGCTCAAAATAACATCTAATTTCTCTGAGGGTCACAGACAGACAAAGTCACACATTATGATCTCTCCACCTTTGGTCGAGTTTGTGTTCATACACATACCTCGCTCATCAAGTGTCTCTCAGAGCCAAATGCTGCCAAACACCAGTAACACGTTTTAATCTCTCGCATAACAAACCTGACAGAATTCACAGCAACAGGTGTGAGCGTGTCTGCAAACAGAGGTGCCGAAAAACTAAAGCAACGTCATTGTACTTTTGTTCAAATCACAGAAAAACATCTGTTTACGTTTTACAATTATCCAAATCATGTATCATAATTTAGTACATTTAATCTTAAACATGCAAAGCTAGGTAAAACATTCTTTTATGCTAATTTGTGAAAATCTTACAAACTTATATATTATTTTGGTTTGACGTGTAAATGTTTTAACAATAAAAAAACTCGCTTAGGTTTGCACAAACAAACCTTTTGTAACATTATTTTACCAATGAAGGAATGCAGACGTTTCAGTTTCAAGCCATTTTGAGTGTATAAGTTCCTTATCTTGCATAATACTAAGGAATACTGAATGCAATCTGCACACCTTGAGTCTTGGATGAAGGATGTAGCAGACTTCCACCCGGATAATGTTCCTCTCCATCATGTGAGGAATTCTTGCTTCCGTGATTAATAGAAAACACAAGCATCTGTTATTTTAATAAAATTCTGTTTACCGCCTGCTTTCCACAACATTAAATACGGCAGGAAACTAAAGAAGGCCTTGTGTACATTAAACGGAGGAGTGTTTGTGCTGAAACGAATGACTGCTAACACACACAAGTGCTATTTTAGCACATTTAGCTTTAACTGAATTGCTGATGGTTAATGAATAAGATTTAAGATTGTGTTCTGAAATAACTCAGAAAAGTAGGGCAGCCTTTTATTGAATTCATCTCTCACTTTTTTCCACTATAACAGAGTTTTCTGCATTTGCCAGATGCTAGGCAACTCCAACAAATCTAAAAAGACTGTTAAAAAAGCACAGTCACTCAGTTGACAGTGAGGATAACACGACAGTATAAATCTCACAAGAATTCAGGTGAGTAAAGCCACAGACATTCATGCACAAACCTGCTTTTAAGAACCAGGAGGTGTTTAATACAGCACACAGTTGTATTTAACCCATTGGCTAGTTGTGTGTCTGTTATTGTTTGTCTGTGCTGTGAGGAAATGCAGAGATGCATTAGTAAATATGTGTTGTGTTGAGAGGCAGGTAGGCTGTGTGTTTGAAAGTAATAAAAAAACAGAACTTAGTTGTTTTAACTCCTAAAACACTCTGAAATGACCCCAAAGGGATCAATTAAAAAGCCATAAAGCATAATCTTGTGCTAATGTGGGATATTTATGAAGGAGAGAAAAAAAAGAGAAAGGAGAAAAAGAGAGACAGAGCAAACAAGGGAGCCAAGGAAGATGAAAAGTAGTTCTCCTGTCATGGCTTTCAGCGGTAAAGTTGTACCTCAACAGAATACAAAATCGGAGGAAACAAAACAATGAGAATTCTGAACAACAAACTCTATCCTCATACTAGCAGCTTGTATTTACATACCATGCTGGCTTTTTATTTCCATTAACACAAGACAGAATGTCACAGCATGTAAAAATACAACATTATGTAATGGGAAACTTATAACAGGTCTTTAAATAACCTAATTATTAAACATTATTATAAACAAAAACTAAACAAAATGCAAAACAAAAGCACAAAACAAACCTGCATATTTTGGCCTCTAAACCTCCTGAGGCATCTCTACTGACTTCTATTGTTTTTTCTAATTTTTTTATTGTAAACTAAAGTTTTGCAAATTGAATCAAATGGCTATATGAACAATCATCACAATTTACAACACCTTACAATGTCCATTACAGCCTAATGAAAACAATGGCCTGTCAGTGTGACGCAACAGACACATGCAGACAGAACGAGATTTACGCCATCAATGACGAGATGAAAGAAATATTAAAGTCTGGCAGTATCCCAAACCTTCACAAATAAATTCACAAAATCACTAAAAGACTAATTCTGCCCCTCATGGGTCTAATTTTACAGCTTGGCTGAGTTCCGGCGGGCCTGACACTGTTACGATCTCATCTTTACAGTGTCTTCACAGTCTGCAATAAGATGCTTTTAACACTGTCACCACTCTGAGAGGAAACTACGACTGTATTACATTAATTACTGTTGCAATGGGCTAAAGGTCACGCGGGGATGCGCAGACACACAGACGCGCAGACAGGCAGATTAATGCACTCGTGCAGCATTTACAGACAAACAACCAGAGTGCGTCTGTTACGGTCGACACAGAACTAAAGGAGAACATTACAGTTTATGATGTGACAGAAACAGCACCTGCTTCCACTTTCATCATCTTGAAATAACGATGACATTAGGTGACAAATATCCGCTGCGATCTAAAACATATCTAAATAAAGCAGAAAGCCGTGAATGATCAAAACATTGTCGCCGAAAACATTACAGACACGCTGCTGAGGAAAGCAATTCAAACCGCAAGAAACATCTTTCAAAGAAATAAAATAATTGCTTTGTGTTGACTGCTGTTTAAAGACTCTGTGAGTTGTGTTTTTTCTGTCTGCTGTCATAGTGGTCAAAACTAACGTTTAACAGATAGAATTTCGAACATGTCTCTGACTCTCATGTTAACACATCTACCTATGAAAATAACAGTATTTCATGATTATGTTCACAGTACATTAATAAATTGTAATTTAAACCCCATTGTTAAAAAAACGAACCCCTTCAACATGACACGCTCCAACTTCCTGTTTTAACAGGAAATACATCATCATCACAGTAATGAAAACTGTGCTCATCAAGCCATTTCACAACTTCTTCAAAGAAAAAGCACTTAATTCTTTACACCTGCTCGAGCTGATTTCTAATAAAATTGAGGCTTGACATGATTTATTCCCACAGTCGGTGGGGATTTCTCATTTGCCGCATTTCGGCGGCTATTTCCGTCATCATTCCACCTCAATATTCAGACTGCTCCACACTTCCCACACAATCGCCCCGTGGATCAGTCACAGCACCCCTCCACACGGTTCTAGAATATTCTGTATGGCAAAGAAACGGGAAAAGGATGGCCACACAGAGAACAAACATCTGTGCTGGGAAGTATCTGCCAACTCCAGCAGTGAGAACCAGAGGATCTGGCCTTGTCCACACAATAAAACCTTTACCAGATCAGGCGAACACACACACACACACACACACACAGTCAGCTTATATCCCAGCGTCACAGCCATCTTGATGTAGCCCTTGTGCCATGACCCTAATGAACCCACTCTGCTGCATCCTGCAAGATCGTATTATCCCAAACCGAGGCGCTGCACACTACACAAACCAACCAGCAAAAACCGGAGCACCGTGGAGTGCTGACAGAGAGCAGAGCATTATGGGTTATATTCCACCAAGACGTTTAATTAAACATTAGCCAGCTGTTCCTCCGAGTACAGAAGGGCTGATAAATGACATGAGAAATACACTTGACTGCAGGCTGTTTTAAAGCCTGTGTGGTTTTTGCAATGGGTTTGTGTTTATATTTGTAACTGGAAATCTAAATTGACCGTATAATTCCCATAATCCTTCATCGTTCAATCATTTCCTCAGCTTGTAAAATGATTTTTTTCTGCTGATGTAATCAAGGCTGTGTAGGCGGGGCAAATAACATTAACCAATCATAGTCTAACGTGCGTCTATCCAATCAAATCCCAATGGATAAAAATCAAGTTCAGCTGTATGATTTCCCACCAGTGTTGGGAAGTATTGAACTAAAAGTACCAGGACATTTTAGTGCTGGATTTGTCATCACAGTTTATTGCATTTCATCACAGCTTTACAGCCCAGCAAGGTATCGAATAAGAAACATCTTTATCTTTCTCTTCAGCTCTGCAGCGTTGAGAAGACAGACTCATCTATATAAATAAATGATTCAGCGGTTAATTTAACCCCCTTTCAAAAGTAAATCAAAAAACTCAAATCTTAAAAATCATTATATTTGTATTCAAAAAGAACTACAAACACAGATACTAGTGATCTTTAATTCACCACACTCCACAAAACAAAGTGCTTGTTGTGTTTTTAATAAAAATCTAACAAAATTTTGGTCACCAGGACCGGATTTGTGTCTTTTGTTTTTAAGAAAAGACTTTAGAAAAATAAATAAATACTAATTTCTCTGAGAAATACAAGACCTTGCATAAGTTAAAAGCCATTGTGTGTGAGAATAACTATAACATTTGTGTGTGTGTGTGTGTGTGTGTGTGGGGAGGGTGGCATTATTGATTAAACCTATGCAAAACGCACACAGACCTCCATTCAGCATGCTACATATATCACTATGATAGCTGATAGCATTACCCAAACAAGTTATAGGGTTATTCACAAACACACGGGATGCAAACAAACATAACGTGCAGGCTGATCATATTAATCCAATATGAAATTAACAACAGCTCCGATACAGTCAGACTACAGCGCTTGCAATAAAACATCCAATCAGATTATAATGATGGATTTCATTATGAAACTTTCTACATCTCGCTCCATTAGAAAGGATTTAATTTCAAAGATGCCGGTGGTGGGATGGAAATGACACAGTGATCCTCTATTATCTGTTGTCTCTTCTTCATAATGCGCGCTGCTTTCTGCGCCATCGATTGTGGCCTGCAGATGTTGTCATTAAATCAATGTTAGCCAGAAGAATAATGGTTTGTGTATGAACAACCCAAGCCATCAATGGGGCATCAGAAAAGCAGTCAGATTACTATCTGCCTAACAACTATCTTCGCATGTCTGACATCAAACTAACATGTTCACTTCAGTTAGATGTTTCTTCACAACCACAAACCATCTCGTTCTCTTAATATTTTTAAAAGTAGCCGTGTCAAGATGAATGTCACGGAAAGCTTTGATTCCGGTTTCCACCGAGAGCTTGACTAGACGTTTGTGAACTTTCATTACAGACACATGCCTGCTCTTCTCCTCCATTCTCCTCCGTTCTCCGCACTCAGATCAAATGCTTCCACACGCACAACATCATTCATGAACCCCGACACTGCGGCTCATGTTTCTGCCTGTTCAAATGATCAGGACTCATCAAAACTAAGTTGTGTGATATTTATTACATAAGGTCTTGCTGAACTGGCTTGTTTTCTGATCAATAATAAATAATTCTTCGATTTGATGTAAGGAACAACGTAGACAAAGCGAGATTGAAGAAGCAAAAAGGATGGCAACATTTTTCCGGCGTTGATCCATCAAAAACATGTATCGTAATAAACTGTATCGTTATCCCTGTTTGATGCTAAGAAATAAAAGGGAAATATCTTTAGTGACGACCCTCTTTTCTGTTACGAGTCTCTACTGCCACCTAGTGGTACAATCCCACAGTAACACCTCCAACGTGCTCTATACCTTTGCAATGGCATTTGACTGGTTTCCAAAGAAAATAGAAAATCATTTTGCTACACAATCACTTTACTACACATCCACTTATTCCAGCAAATTGGAGACATTATAAGTTCAGGATGGTGAGTATTGTAATAAAGGACAAAAAGAACATAATAAGCCATTGTTTCCAGTATGAACTTTGGCGATCGTTCATCCGTGGCCCATTTTTTTCCTTGCACAACCTTACTTTAATTAATACGTCCCCTGGGACTGTTATCTGCATGCTGTGAGAAGATAAAGAGCTGTTATTAAGCTATTCGCTGAAGAATCATACACACTCACCTATGAGCTCCAGCGATTACGCTGCCTCACACGTATTCAATCTGTCCTTCACTGAACCATCCGATTCTCTAATGCTATCGCCTCCAGCGCAAAAACCCGGTACGGCTCAATTAATAGCAGAAATGAGAACGATTGGTCCGTTTGTTGTACGGAATCCATTCTATTAACCTATTCAATTACTGATGAATCAGAAAGTCTGGCATTTTCTAACAGATATAGGCTGAATATAGGTGGTCCGGTTGGATTAATAGAAGACAAATGAGGACAGAGGGGATTGTGGGATTGACAGAGTGCTATTAACTCTAGCCTGAAGGTGGGAGTTTATATTGTGCTTGACTGACCATTAAAATCAACTGCATGTTTGATTGCGAGCAGAAATATTTACAACCTTAATGTATTTGGTGTATATATGATAATGTATATAATGTATCAGGATGGATGTCTTATATAATGACAGCTTCCTTTTCCGTTTATACTAAGTGAAGACTGCATAACACTGTCGCCTTAAGTTTCCACTGCAATGTAAGAAATACGTACAATGCACAACAACAACAACACCAATGCGCTATAACATTAGTGCTAAAATGCACGTCTTCAATGTGACACCGATCAATCCCACAATCCATCTGTCAGAACGTCACACCCAACCTTCCATACAAATGAACTGACAACAACACTTGCTCACTTTTACCAGTAGAAACAGATTATGTTGTTTATGTACCCAAAATAAAAACTGGAAATACAGTACTTAAAGTAACAAACTTTTAGTTTTAAAAGACGAGTAAGTTAAGGATTCCAAGTACAATAACATCAGCTTACTGCACCCAATTTCTTCTGCGAATGTGAAATCACATAACCTGAGTTTAAAGCAGATTTTGGGGAGGTTGGAGATGAAAGACTTTGAAAAGCTCCTAAAAATAGAATAAGAAAAGCTCAGCCTTTTCAAACTGATATAGACAAGATTTTTTACCGATAATTGAGATGAACAGAAGACAAACAAGGGCAGGAAGGCAGAAAGGCAGGAGCCCAGTTATCCTCATTATATTGCCCTGTCTGCAGCCACAAACACCACCAATTGTGTTAGTCTGGAAAAGGAAGACAATGTACAGAAAGACTGTAACAAAGTGTTTACTGTAAGTGCGTCTTGAAATGGCAAAAGTCACAGGAAATAGGAATTAAATACAGTATTCAGGCCTATTTGTTCCTAACTATCTAAAAAAACATTCTTCTATCATTTCTTTCCACAAAACATGTATTGCTTCATAAATAGACAATAAAAACAAACACTTAACAAACACAAACAAATGCATTTTCCTTAAGGGACGTAAAGGAAACAGCCGTTTACTGTCAAAATAAACCTATGAAATATTTAATCTTGACAGCTTGTCTTGCCCCTGACTGTAACATTGGACCGCACAATAATAAACCGAAAGGGCGTCGTGTTTCACGAAGCACTGAACAAACGCCATGTAGTGACACCAGGCATCTGTCTGCTAATATATGCTGATAAATGCTCATCGTTTCAATTCACTGGACTCCCCAGACGATGTGTCATGTCTGCTAATACACAGAGGATATAATCTGTCTGTGTCTGTCCAGCTATTCCACATTTTGTAGAAGAAACTTAATGAAATTTGCTCTAGCAATTGATACAATTGCATCGCCTTCAGCTTTAAATAAACGGTTTAAAGTACCACAGGTATATTTCCATGCCTCCAGTGTAAATGCACTGCACATTGTATATTCCTGCTAAATTAAATTTGGAACAATAACATTAGCGTGTGGCTTCCTTTTATTATATTACTTACTATAAAACTCAGCTTTGTTTTGCATAAACACCCATAGTAGGAGATTAATGAAACCATCAGTTACAACAACAATTCTTTTCTCATGTTTTCTTAAGTTTTTTTGCACATGGCAGGTGACAAAGCTGATGTCATTGACAGGAGATCAATGGTTGTCATAAGGTTTCTGTTTGCTTTGTTTTCTCTGTTGAATTTGTCAGTTGCTGCCTTCACTAGATTTTCTAACTTATCGTCCATCATGCAGGATTTACAGCCCGAGTGGATCGATACCTAATCAATTAAAAATTACCCTGGAAATTCACTACACTGGACTTCATTTTTCTTTCAAGGCACAATGACAAAAAGTGTGTCATTATTTACACTCCCTTGTGCCGTTCCAAACCCAGGTGCTGTTGTTTTTCTCTGTGGGACGCACAGACAGAATTTTTGAGAAATGTATAAGCTGCTTTGTAGTGGCTACATCTGTCACAATTCAAAGAAGCAAAATAGGACCTACATATAGTGCAGAATATATAAACTGTCATGGTATTAAAACTAGCTAGACTATTAGTCAACAATTTAAGGGCACATATTTATGAAAATAAATCAAAGTAGCCACTTCTGACTACTATGCAGAAAGACATTTGAACAGTGACATCAAGCATCTCATTACAGTAAAAACTGAATGGAAGCAGAAACAAATTATCCACTAATAGCGAACAAAATGGCCGACAGAATGAAGTTATTATTGCCCACCGTGATGGGCTGGAGGTTGAGGGACACTATGTGCCAAGAACCTTTGGGTACAACTGTGTGGTTAATTAATGTTGTTCAACAGGATCTTAACAATACTGACATTTCCTCTTGCACCTCAGCATTCCACATCACACCACATACCCTATTACTTCCTTCATCCCCCATGCATGCGTCTCTCTCTCTTGCATTTCTTCATTCGTTGTCTACCTCGCTCTCCCTCTGTCTGACTTTGTGTTTTCCTCTAAAGGGCATATACATATTTGCATTGATCCTGTGACAGAATGATGCATGTGTCATTAAGGCACGGAAGCGCAGGAATTCCCATTAAATCTCTGAGTTCCGGTTGACTTTTAGTGCAGGGTGCTGATAACAGCAGACACAGGGAAAGTCTATACCGCACCATTAACCTTATCCTCAACCTTCAATGAACAATGCATACCAATGCTGTTGCTTAGATACAACAGTGCATTTGCAAAAAGTGCCATGGATGTTATTTAATTTCAAGCAACATACATAAATAAGGGTTTCTAGAAATACAGAAACTGGCCAAATACAAGCGGCCTCTGTAGAGCCAAAAGGCTTCAAGATCAGATTGTACATGTTTCTTCCATCCTCCTTGCTCATAAAGAATTGTTGTGTGGTTTGGGCACACAAAATGTCAAAGGTTTTAACTGAGAGAATTGATAAATAAGTCAGATGCTGATAAGTGAGTTACTGGCCGGATTTTCTGTGATATATAGCTTTATAAACCAGAATTCTCTGTAATAATCCTCCTTATTCGGGCAAACAAACATAAAACATGTCAGAGCAGTGCAAGTAGTTCTGCTGAACATGTTTCCTGTTTGTTTGTCCAAATAAGGAGGAAGAGTTCTGGTAATGACATCACATATAAATTAACCACTGAAAGTCATTTTGTTTCCCACATCATCCAAATTTTTTCTGACCTTGTGCTGAGAGAAAATCCATTATAAATATCTGTTATAATTTCAGTGCTTCTCTATAAAATTGTTGCATTTCAATTTAGCCAGTGCCTTTACCACCTAAAATGCTTTTTACCACCTAAAAATCACTCAGATACGCATATTTGCACATATTATGTATATATTTTCAGTTTGCTAAGCAGCTTTGTTGCCTCAGCTGTAAGCGGAACACAAACAGGTCGAGGACTTGTGTACTGTTACAATGAGTCTGACTCAGTGAGAAAGTCATTGTATCTATAATCCTTCAAAAATTACATGTAGCTGCTGCCATAATAAACATTGACAAAGAAGCTGTAGAGGCTGATGAAAATCAACAAAATGACAGTTGTGTTGATTCTGCGTTTCTCAGTTTCACTGTGTTTGGGTTTTACAATGTAAACATTCATTCTGATAGTTACACAGGGTCAAAGACTTTATAGGGTTAATTTTTACTCGCACTATCCAACCTGATCTCAGAGAAAATGTAGCTATTTTTTAAATGGGCAATTCTCTGTTTTTTTTTAAGCATGCATACAGGTTCACCCCTAAACCCAAACCTTACTGGGCCAAAAGGTCATACAAAAATGTACAAATGAGGTCATTCGAACAGATACGAATTAGTCATCAAATTGCTAAAATGTAAATAGTTACATTTGTCATATACCTAATATTACAATAATGTATATTATTGTTTGTATTTCAAACAATCTTAGGTTTCAAGTCTAAAAAACTATGACAACAATTACAATTTTGGTAGCACCAAATATGTACAGAATAAAGAGAAAATGTAGGAAATTGTAGGAAGACTTATGCCGGTATAAAGAGCAGTTTTATGTAAAGAAACACAACCGCACACTGTTGGTGTACAGATGGTTTTTTAGTTCAATCTCAGGCAGACTCTGGCAGCAGCATTTATATGCTTCAAATAAACTGCAACACGGTATCTGATCTGGTCTGTGTCCCTGAAGGCTATATCTATGCTAATAGCTAAAATATTGGCTAGCATGTTGTTTTCTCTCAATACACAGGACCAGGAGTCATAATGGTTGGGGCGCTTGGTGCCAAATATGAGTGAGCCAACACTCTTGTGAGATGACTCAAAAAACATGTTTATTTCCCAGGGCAGTTTCCTGACAAATCAATTCAAGAATGCGCACTACAGTTAGTCTTAACCTTATATACAGGCCCATCTACAAATCATTATTATCTGCAAATAACACACAAGGTGAATTGTCCTAATGTGGTACACCAGTCTACATTAGGGCAATCCACACTATATAAAGCAAGAGATTAACTGTAAAAAATGTATCTTTGTACTTGTTAAACTATGGTGCTTATATGGATAATGCAGGTTTAAGTCTGGCCTGCAAATAGAACTGTATGACCCTATTACCTGTTTATCTCCCCTAGAACATTTACTGCCAGTTTTTATTGTTATTGTCTAGCAAAGAGGGAAATTAAAGTGTTCCCAGATTTTCATTGGGGGCTTGTTGTGTTCATCTTCACAACTCTGAACACTCACTCAGTGGTTATCAAAGATATGTTTGTTTTCTTATCTGTATATTAAATGGTTTCTTACACAGTTCAGAAAATTAATGGCATGTTTTTCTTAAGCAGTGTTTTGCAAAATATGCTTTTCACTAATGAAACAGGATGTATTCTTTCAAAAAAAAACGAGAAAGGAGAAAAATCTTTTATGCTTATAAAAATATTGGCTTTATAATTTTCTGTATATACATTAAGCTATTTTCCACTCGTGCTGTTTTACCAACATTGAACAGCAGATGTCACTATAAAACAACATTTGAAAGCCACCCAACAGCTTAACCGCATCTATAAACACCAAATGACAAAAGCACCTAAAACTGATTGGATTTCTGTCTGACCAGTTGAGAGGATTTGCTCCAATTAAATTCTGTAATTGTTTTTGCCACATAATTTTGTACAACATTTTTAAAGTAAGTGAAAGTGACATGTTTTGTCATTATTCATAACCATACCTCTGTATTTAACCCATCCTTTGTGAGGTGTGAACACACACACACACACACACCCGGAGCGGTGGGCAGCTATTCCTGCAGCACCCGATGTTTGTTGCCTTGCTCTTCAGTTGCTACCTGCCAGCGCTGGAATCAAACCAGCACCCTACTGATTACAAGCGACTCCTTAACCAGTAGACCACAACTTCCCCCAAGAAGTGTCAGAAGTGGGATTCGAACCCACTGCGAGCTAAACGCAGCACCTTAGGCCACACGGCCATCCCGACTAATGCCTGTTCAGTTCAGAAAATCTGTTAGTCGCTGAAGTGGGCAAAAGCCATAAACAGTTCTACAGAACTATTCGACTATTCAGAAGTTAAAAATAAAATAAATAAAAAGAGAAAATATGCAAAAGTTCTCAAAACGTAGACGCTGGAGTATTAGCTCACCTGTCTTTCAAAAAGCCTCAAAACTCAGCCAATCTCTGCTGAGTCCGCCCTCGCGACGGCCTGCTCACAGCACGCCCGGGGAAAAAGACAGACCTGCAAAATACTTTGTGCTCAGTGGTGTGTCGAGTGGGCTGCTCTTCTCACTGAGAGAGAGCAGGAAAATCCATTTATTTATTCTCTTGCTTGTAGCTTCATCTCTGCACCCTTCATTGAGCATGAGAGACAGAGTTTAGGTGCCATGCACATCTGTGAGAGGACAGGTGGGACTACCAGAAGACACGAAACCTTATGCTCTGTGACAGACACTTTTTGAAGACTAAACGCCTTGTCTGACAGCTCAGGCCTGAGGCTGGGGAGCTAAAAAGGGGCAAAAACGAAACATCAAATCGTAATTTTGGGTGACTCTGGAAAATAATAAATAGAGTTGATTTGAAATTTTAACTTGTGAACCAAAGCCTCAGAGTATTAAACAAAAGACAGGAATATGGTGGTGTAGTGGTAAGTGTACATGAATGTTGTGATGCTTATATATGGATGAGACAGGTTTGAATCTGGCCTTTGATTGGTCCTGTTTATATTGTCCACTATATCAGTCTAAAGGTGCAATCACTCTACATGTACATTCTGTTTTTCAGAAGCAATTACATCATATTTTTACAAGCATCCCATTGGTTGTCAGACTTTTAAAAAATTAGTGTTGGATGTGGAACCCAAACCAGCAGGACCATCTGTGACAATCGACAACTGTGACTGAACGGCTCCACAGCAATAAAATCCTTTCAAACTAAAAAATAAATGGGAATAAATTGTGCCCTGAAACTGATGATACAGCAGTGAAAAACTCCCAGCAAAGGAATTATGATTTCTTTATAACCTCATTCTTGCCAAGAAAATCCCAAACTAGCCGATTTGAAATCCTCTGTTAATTTTACCCGACTGTTTGAGTTCTTCAGTAGCCGTTTGCGCCTGTGAAATGTTAATTAGACCCCACACGTGTTAGAAAAGCAGAGGGTCCCAAATGAAGTGTCCCACTTATGCAACAGCCGCATAAAGCAGAATCCTGCTTAAACAGAATTGAATTGTTAATACCAGCTGTCACACGCATCACATGGGACAGAAAAAAAGTGACCACAAGATAAAGACACTGACTGAATCTGCAGGCCTGCTGTTTAAAGTTTGATGACATGGACTGTGGGGTTTTTCTCCAGCGAGACGCTGAGGGCCCAAAGCCCGGCCGTCCTTGGAAAAAGCGCCAGTAAGCAAATAGATGATTTTATTCCCGAGGTGACAGTGGATGTGGAAGAGAGTGAGAAGGACAGAAAAAGACAGAAAGAATATTTGAGTAAAAGGCAGTGACAGAGAACAAACACGAACGCTGTCAATTCATCCTTCATCTAACCGTGAGGTGCATTTAAAGAAAAACCAGCGACGACTCTCAGGCATTGAGGGCAACAACCCAACATTCTCCATCCCTGGTGGTATCAGAATCTACCTTTCTCCTCCACCTCTGCTCCAACTGTCACATTTAATGTAGCAACTGAAACCTTCAACCAAAAACAGTCATAAAAATGCAAGTCATTTTTAACATTTTGGTAACACTTTACAATATGGTTCTATTTAATAACATTAGTTAACTGCATTAGAGAACATGAACTAACAATGAACAATACTTATTAAAACCAAAGATTAATACATTAAAATCAAAGATTAAAACATTAAATATATGTTGTTCATTGTCAGCTCATGTTAGACAATTCATTAAACAATGTCAATGAATGAACTGCTGCAAAGTGTTACCAAAATTATTCTTATTGTCAATATTAGTATTAAATTAAGTATTAAATATTTCTTATATATCATTATGATACAGTTTGTGGGCCAATTAAATTTGTTCATGGTACCAGGGACCTGGTAAGATTATATTAGACAGATTTTGGTTACAATGCACAGAAAATGGCAAAAAATGACATTTTGGAGAAACCTTGCATGCCATTTCCTCACTGGTGTGCTGTCACTCTCCTGAGAAAACACTCCACAACACTTCAGTGCTTCCCTGTAGATGTGAATTTAAATGAAGAATTTGAATCAGGTGTGAAATCAGAATAGAGAACACTTTAATATCACAACTTTGTTCTCTGAGAAACATGTTGGTAATTTCAAAGCAAGACAAAAGATCAATGGATGCCTTTAGCTATGGAAAGTAAAATATGTTATACACTGCAGTTGTATGATAAAGTGCTATCAGTACATATACACAGTCTTTAAAGCTATATTCGTAATCTACTTTGAAGGAGATTTGACCTAATAGGGGCATATTCCTGCCTGAGGACTGCCTGAAACCGCCAAGAGCCGCCCTAAATTGAGTCTCAATCTGACTGGCTGGCAGATATGCAATTTCTAGAAGTTAGTTTGTATAGGATTTCATCAGTAGAAGTTGTGTTTATAAGGTACTGGCCAGATACAAGATCCTCTGAGGTTTCCAAACAAAGTTCAAAACATTGACTTTTGGATGTTACAGAAAAATATTGTGTTTGGGAACTTTACTGTCAGGATAACTTATTATCCTTTTATCAGGTGGTTATCAGGTGGTCAAATAGCCACTTACTACCAAAATAACATGCAAATATACTAATCTAGGCCTAACTAAGCTAAGCCAAAACTGACCTTAATTCTTTGGTAAGATATTGGTATAGGACCAACAGAGGATGTTAGGCCAGAATCCTGCTTTTAAATTAAGCTAACCTTCTGGTGACTTACAATCAAACCACCCCAATGCATCTCAAGAAAATGTTGTTTTAACTATCATGTCAGCTCACTATATAAGCTTTTGTTTGGCTCAGAGGCTCACAGACAACACAAAACTGTAATATAAATATAACTTTCCATCACCAAACACACACTACAGGAAATAATGTTGTTGTTCTTTTAGACACCGTTTTTTAATGCTCAAAGCTAATCACTGAAACTTGTAAGCATGTCAAAAATATGGAGGAAGAACTTGCGGTTGGTTTTTACAATGATTTGCACAGAACAGTAAAAGAGAAATTTGCATGCGACGGAGGTTAAGACGACGTGGGCAGCAGTTTGATGTTTTTTGGCCTTCCTCTCCCCGGCCTTTCATTCCTTCTCTCGCTCTTTCTAATAATTTCATTGGTGTTGCCTTCCTGCTAGTAAGACAGCAGGCCTACATAAGGGAAGCTGGCTTGTTTTCAAACCAGTCACAATTTAGTTACAGCGCTTACACACTTCGCAGCGTGTCTGACTAGCGCATTCGACTGAAGAGCATTTGTGACGGCACGTGTTTTGCGTTGGCTGCGATCTAGGTTTTTCAGTCACTGACTTAAAACATCAAAGGGTGACAGGCTTCAGTCTTTTAGCATGCGCTTAGCTTTACCGTTCCTTTTGAACCGTAAGCTACTGTATGAAAGAGGCTAGGTTTAAAAACACTGTAGAATTCTCATGGGGATTGCTATAGAAATGCTATTTTAAACGGTGCCAAAAAAATAAAGACTTATGTCTGTGTAAAACTGGTGGAGAGGAACAGCTAATCCATTGCTCTGTTTGTTGTGTCATTTTGTTGGCATAGTGCGCTTTGTCTCTTATAGTTTTAATTCCCAAATGAAGGTGAAATAGGCTCTTAAACTGAGCGTTAGCACTGCAACTAGGTTGAGGTTAATGTCTTAAACTAATCTAACAATATTGAGGAGAGAAAATTTGATTAGCACAAGCCTGAAAGACTTCGCATGTCAATGGAAAATCAATAGGACGCCATTTTGTCGCTGCAATATGACAGTATCTTAAGCATCTTTGTGAGTTTGCTCACAAAGACTTTGCCTTCATTTAACTGTTCGCAAATGTACCCTGAACCACAAACTAAAACTGAGAGGAACTTACCAAGGCCAAAACTTAAGGACCAGATGGAAATCGTGGAACGGACTACACAATTCTCCTAATTTATATTTTACCTCATACATCAGTAACTGCTTCACCAGCCTTGAAAAATTAGAACTTAATTTTCCTGTAATTAATTTTTTGCAAATGAAAGAACCCTTGATG
>JBAJNP010007500.1:0-22444 GCA_036877545.1 Yasuhikotakia modesta | reverse complement strand
CTAACATTATTTCAAGAGAACTTTTAGCCAACATTCTGAGAACGTTCCCTGTTAGCTGGGTAATATGTTGTTCTGTGTACACAGAATAAATGCCAACTTTATTGACACATGAAACACTGGGGCACCTTGTGTAATACAGTAAGTTTTAGTGAGTCCTTCAAAGGTCAAAATCTTGCATTTGAAGGTCTCGCGATGTGTTTGCTCTAATCAAAGTAATTGACTCGACTCTCAGGAGACAAAAGAATAAGGTCATTGCATTTTAAGTTGTTCGTGTCTTGGTAACAATAAACGCATTCGTGATGTACTTAGTTTCATGGAAAATATTGTAGAACATTATGAACTTTTCAGCATCAGACTATTTAAAACATTGAAAGCACATGCTCCAGTTATTTGTGTTTCAGTGTATAAGTGAACAGACTGTGTGCTGGCTAAATTATCAGAGCTTTGAGAGAATATATAAAATAAATGTGCACATAGATAAAAGCACATGACTTCTAGCTATTTAACAATCATTTTACTGAAACATCAAAGCTTAAAACAATCAAATGTTTCTGTTGCATGTCTTTGAACCATGATAGCCAGGGTTCAGTGCTCTTCCTGGGGCCATCATCATCATCATCATCAAAGATGATGTCACAGTTCTGCATTTAAAACCAATTCGATTAACTCGAGTAGAAGTTAATACTTTTTTCTGGTGCAAACAGAAAGAAATGTTTTAAGTTATTATTTTGTTGATGTGTGGGCTGAAATGATGTTAGGAAATTTTGTGGACCCAAACAAAGACGCTTTAAGTGATTACAAGCGTTTATTTTGACGACAAACGATTTGTGTTACAAGCGTTGACAATTGATTTTTCCTTTTTTTATTTCGTTTTCAGAAATGAGGAGGAAGTACGTGTGATGAATTGGAAGGAAAACTGTTAATACATTTGAAATGATTTGAAACAGGAACAAATGACCTTGAAAAGGGACAAAGAACCACATTCTTGCTTCAACCCCGTAAAAATGGTCCAGTTTATTCTAGGAGATGGAAAACATTGACCACTTTTAAAACCACTTTTCCGTGTATATCATTGCAATCATTGGATGGCTTTGTACGAGGAGGTGTGGCTTTGAAGAGCTCTCTGAAAGGGTATCTATGCTTTTAAAACTAGCTTGCTACTGCTAGCCTCTCTGAAATTATCTACCCTACCTTTAGGGTAGAACTACTGCTATCGCCTGTTCGTTTCTAGGTACCATGGCAGCAGTAATACGTCAGATGATGGAGAGGAAGACTGTGTAGTCAAGGGCATCTCTGAAGTAAAGTGAAAGTGATGGATTCTCCAGGTGTGGTAACTCATACTTGAAATGTGTCCTGTATTTAACCCATACTGGTGATGGGTGTACACACCCGGAGCAGCACCTACAAGTAGGAATTGAACCTGTAACCTTTGGCTTACAAGTCTGACTTTATAACCATTAGGCCATAACTGGCATTGTAGCGCTGGCATTGTAGATGTGTTTTCAGATCCAGTGATGGAGTGATAATTGTGCAGTCCAGTCCAGTGATCGAACCCGACAAAGCATGTTAGATTACAGCAGTATGCTGCGCTATCAGTGGACACAATTAATTCTTACCAGATTCCCCCAAAGTGTCTTCAGCTGTAAATAATCGTGCTTCTCCTGACATCGATCAGTTAAATACAGATTAAGCCGGTCATTACGACAGCATTAGCTTTGACCCGGTCACTAATGTATTTGTGATATTGCCATGAGCCTCCTTTGGGGTGTTTTTGGTGGATGTGAGCCAATCAATGGTGAGTATGCTAATAAGCGTGGCCTGACTGGTGGGGTAATTACATCTTTGTTGAAGTTATTTGTTTTCTAGCTGGAGGAGGTCAGAGCATTAGGCTAATTTCTTACCCCTCCTGTGGTGGGGTTAGGACATGATACATGATGTCAGCATGGGCCAGGCTACGATGACACCATTATGGTCCAGAACGCTAATTTACAAGAACTTAAAAGCATTCATTTATACCTCAAAGAGCTGTTGGCAACAGGTTTAATTTATGCATGCCAGGTGTCGTGTGGTTTGGTTTACTGACTGTCAGTATACAGTGTTTCTTTATTCAATTGTCCAATCGAAACTAGACGTAATTATGCAGTGAAATTAAACAATTTCCTGCCATAGTTTTTAAATAATATGTGGAGAAAATGGAAAAATGTTTTTAAGTTGTTTATATATGTATTGTGGTTTTGTGTGCAAGTGAGAAATAGTTAAAGTTCTTTGCTATTAACTGTAGTAATGAATTTTCTTACAGGCATTTGATCTCATCATCTTTGAGTCAGTCTGGGATTTTTTTAAAGAGACGGACACTGTGGAAACATCTTCAAAATAAAGTGAAGTGAAAACTAAAGTCAAGTTTTAGATGCTTGTATAATATAAATTTTTGCTATGAACAGCCTTTGTTTTAATAGTTTTGCTTTGCTACACACAAGCATCTGGAGGTGTTACCACAGAATTTTGACTCTCCTTAGATAATCCCTGACTGACTCAATAATGATGAGATCTTACACCCATAAGATTCCTTCTTTACACAAAAATCTTTATTAAACATCTTAACCATGTCTTAAAAACATCAATTTCTTCTGTCTATTCAACATCAGATTGATTTGATGAACGTGAGATCATATCTCTGTGAGAGCCATACTGCCAGTCTCCTTGGTCTTGGAAAAAATCTTACTTGTTTAGTGAGACATCTATAATATTTCCTGACACAGTGAAGCAAAAGAATTAAACATCTTAAATACAGTTTTTTGCAAAGCATTTGATGTGCCTTAGACATCTTCACATTACTGTACATTGTCTGTAAACTGGTGTATTACAGGTGGCGCTGTTGGCCCGTTGTTAAGGTGCTCTGTACAGTTGCTAGGCTTCAGTATGATCTATATGCCTGTAATATTAATGGTCTAGGTGTCGTTTTAACATCCACCACGTCAAAATACAAAATTACGTAGAAAAGCCACAGCGCTTTACTCTTGTGTGTAACGCTAACTACAGCGTGAACGTCTTAAATCTGATTTTTCTCATTGTCTCATTGTATTGTCTCAGTCATGGTTTGGTCTCTCACGCTCTGTTTTTCACCCGTCTCTTGTCATCTTTCTCTTCCTGTGCATTCATAAGATGATGGTGATTCTTCATGATCATTCAGACATTAAATCCCGGGCAGCTCCACCGAGGCAGCGACGCACCATCTATTCCTCCTATTTTCTCCGGGGTAATTACCTACTGTCACTCTGCCTTACCCTCCTCGTCTGCTCCTATTTCCGTTCCATCATTCCAATCAAATTCGGGTCTTTTTTATCCTGCTATCAGGGAGGAGCACAGATCGACCACCTTCAAACACGTATGAATGAATCCAGCCACCCGCGTTCTCGCTCTGTTTACCGAACCGTATTGGTTGTCATTGTGAGGGAATGAGGAAGGAGAAACATCTGAGGTCCAGAGATGAGATCTTGTGCTTTAAACATCACTCACCATTAGTGTGTTTTTCTCACCGTCCGCTCTGAGCTTCAGCGCTCAGCTGAACACCAGGTCAAGTTGCGAGATCCCTCATGCATAAATATTCTTTCCCTTTCCACAAAAAGACAATGGGTTGTGAGGGAAGTCGTGGCCCTCAGAAACGTTTGATGAGTTGGAAATGCTTTTTGACCTCGTTCTGCCCACGTTGGGGTCAAGATCAACCATTAATATCTCTGAAAGCTCTCACCAGGAAAGGCTCTTCACAGATACGCATTTTCAAGACATTGTGCTAAACTGTCAGTCCTCCAGGGACCGTAAACTTGAGTGTTTTTCCACATATTTACAAAGGAAGTGACTTGGGCATGAATGCACATCACAACCGTTTATTTTTATATATGACAATGTATGTAAATAAATTTAAATGACTTAAATGTAAATGCATAAACTACTTAACATTTTACTGCATACCACTGGCAACAGCACCATTTATTTCTCTGATATATATTTAAACTAGTGCTTAAGTCACTTAACTAAGTCAAAGTACTATATTAACTTACAACAAAGTGCAACATTTTTTCATTTTATTACATTTTTTAAAACGATTTGTCTAAACTCAGTGTTATTTAAATGTATTGAGTGTAAATCATACAGACATAAATGGGTCACAATGACCTTTTAAATGGACACATTTCGTCCAAAAGTTTGTTGTTTTCATGCAGTGAAATTGGTGTCTGTTTTCGTCTGGGGTGAAAAATAACAAAATGTTTGTCTTCATCGTTTCCCCAGATTTGAACATGACAGTGATGAAGAGGATGCGGCACAGACGCGAGCGTCTCTTTATTATTTCTGAGACGCATCGGCGTGTCACCGACTTTTATCATGTCCTTCACAAACCTTTTGCCACAGAGCTAGTCGGTACCAATCGCAACCCACTGGACTCATTGCATTGATATTTAATAAGAGACTTTTCTTCAAGGACGAATCCAGTGGGTGACGCGTCTGACGCGGGCTGACGTGCGGCACACGCGCAGGTATCATTCCTCACAGCCAGCGCCGCTATCTGCCGCTCGCAGGAGCCGTGCGGCTGATTGTTCCCATTGCTCAGAGGGAAACAGAGGAAACGCGCGTCTTTGACGAGAAACAAATAGGCAAGAATAATGAAATGATTTAAAAAACGAATGGAATGGAAAGATGCCGTGTGAAAAATGCAAAGCAATGACTGACCTTCTGGAAAAGCAAGATGCAGACCCCAGTCCCCCTGTTTCCTCATGCAACAGCTGCGAAAGACAGTCAGAGATGCTTGTAGTAAAATATGTGGGTCAAAATCAGAGATCAGACAGATGTGTGTGTATATATGTCTATATGTGACACCTATGTCTATAAGTGTCCATATGTTCTTGTATATACTATGTATGTATGTATGTATGTATGTATATATATATATATATACATATATACATAAACAATATTGTTATAAGGACAAGTTGCATTTACAGTGCAGTATTTCTGTAACTGGATATAATGTTTCTGTGAGTGTTTTGGCATTTGTTGAGGTAGCTGATGTCGTAACGCTATCTTTAGCAGAACAGTCCAGCGTTGAGTGATGTGCCGTGTGTTGATTAATGCAGTCATAACGCATTTCTGCCCTCATTGTTTGCAGTTTTGGAAGGAGGAGATTGGAAATTGGAGAAGACAAACTGGGCGCAGCACACGAAACAAAACGCAGAATAAAAATCCAATCTTTTGATGGGACAAATGAATAGTTGCGCTCAGAGTCTTTTGTGCTGGAGGAAAACAATCATCTGTGCAGTCCAAAAAGAATTCATCATTGTGTTCACTGAATGTTTACAGTTAATCTCTCCCTCTCTCTCCCTCCGTCTCTCTCTCTCTCTGTAGCATTTGCAGAGTCTAAAGTGCTGAGAAACTTCTTAAGTGCTTCTTAAACGTCTAATTAAAGGTCAGGCAGGTGGTATAAGTGGATGGTTTTTTCTTATAATAGCCACTCAGCGTAAAACTGTATAAAAGTTAAAAATCCCTTTAAAATCTTTAGATGTCTAAAAATATCATGCCTTAATGGGTCTGACAGCGTATTTAAGGACAACGGATCTTTTATATGAAAGCTGTTTTAAAATGTAACGATATAGTTTGTCATGCAGTGCTTTCATAGTTTATGTGTATGTGTTTATATACTATACACAATAATATATAGAATAATTTCTGACATACGCATGCACAGCCTGTGTGTGTGAGAGAGAAATTACTCTCTATATTATTGTATATAGTGTAGGTTAACACAATTTTATATATATATATATAAGTATAAGTATATATACATTTCACTGTTGCAATATTATACGTCTGGCTGAACAGAAGAGTGTTTTAACTGCTAGAGGGCTGCTAGATAATCTTTGTTTTACTATGTGGATTTATTCTCACGTTTAGAGATGAAATGATATGGAAATTATTTTATTACACCTGCTCAAGTCTTTGGAAAACATGTCGCGTAGTCGTCATACACGCGGCACCTGCAGAATTGTGTAAGTTCTCCATTTCTCTCATTATTTCAAACAAGTTTTCCCTCAATTGTCCTCGTTTGTCATTTCACATTTTCTGTTCTCTCATGTTCTGTCAGGCGTTCCTCCAGCTATGACCAATTAACACAACTGCTGTTTTGTACAAACATTTGAATATGAAACAGGCATGCTAATGTGTTTCTTTAGACTGCACAGCACATTAAACCGCAAAACCCGCCAAACGTTTATCTGCACCGAAGAAAAAAGGGAAACAACTGTTTGGCCTGCAGCTTTGAATAAATGAATGTTAATAGTTTTGGGAAAGTGTTGAAGGAAAAACTTTTAACCTCGGAAAGGTGAATCTCTCTATTTCAGGAAAATTCTAGCACCTTAAAATATCTGTAGAAAAATACCAAAATGTAAAATCTTAACATTTTTCCAAAAAGCTAAATTCCAAAATTCAAAACCACATTTTGTTTCTCCTTTAAAGCTTTAAAGCGTTACTTATCTGTTTCTGTTATGTCTTCAAAATTTATCTGTATTATTATCTTATTATATGTTTCCAGAGTTACAAATGAAAACTCCATTAGGTGTCGTCAGCTAAGAAAGAGCAAACTTGAGCAATAAATGTCATCAAACTACAAATGAATCTTTCTGTTTATTTATATAGTCAGCCACACCGCTGTATCATCTAAAAACGTTTAGGTTTGTAAGAGCTGTCAGGTGTTTGTCTGTTGTGGTTAAGACGAACATGTTTCATGTCTTTGCTTCGGCACAGACTGAGACACAGATGTGCAATAGCTTTGCAAAAGTGTTTTTCTTGTATGCCAATAAACGTTTGTTGTTTTTCAAGAAGACGAGAAATGTCTGAGTTGTGAGGTAAGTGATGTGAGGACTGGCTACATTAAAAGTGAAGTGTGTTTGTTAATTTTAAGATGTTGTGCTTCATTAGCCTCTGGTTAGACAGGTGTGTGTGTGTGTGTGTGTGTGTGTGTGTGTGTGTGTGTGTGTGTGTGTGTGTGTGTGTGTGTGTGTGTGTGACACAGTACTGCATCGCTCCGCAGCGTTTATGACCTTGTCTGGGGTTTTATTTTGCCATCAGACTCACCCAAGCCAAGCCGCGTGTTAATCAAATCTCATAAGATGTTAATCGAATCAAGTAAACCTTAAGGACGGAAGGCTGAGATCATTAAATGTTAGATATCATGAAAGTTCATGTTTGTTTGTTGAGTCAATTGAAAAGGGCAATTAAAGCTGCTTTAATTCTGTAACCTGGCAAATTTCTGATATTAAATTAATTTTTCATTATACAATTTTCACGTTATTTGCAGGGCCTTGTGATTGGAGGAGAGCGAGCGAAAGATCTTGTGACGCATTATGCAGGTAAAACTGCCATTCAAAAATAACTGTATATTCTGTGTTTTGTTTTGCAAGCAGCACGTTATTTTAGTGGCGCTGCCATCAGAGAATCTGGCGTTTAGATATATGATGATGGAAGCGCTCTCTGTCTGCCGATGAATTACTTTGTGATGTCAGCTGCAACAGAAAGACAGCAAAGCGAATTACATATGATTAAAGATTATGAAGACAAGCTTTTCTGTGTTTGGAATAACACACGCCAATGACTCTAACACAATAACATCAAGAACATCTTGAGATTTCATTTTGACTTCTTGAGTGAAGATTGTTATTCAGCACTTCACATTGTCTCTCTCTCTCTCCACCTGACACTCTTTGTATCTCTCTCGTTCTCTCTCTCTCGTTCTCTCTCCTCCTAACACTCTCATTTCCTTCCTCTCTCTCTCGACCTCTCTTTCTCTCTCTCTTTCTCTTTCTTGCCCCGTCTCTTTCTTTTTTCTTACTCCCTGTCTGTCTCTTTCTCTCTTTTTTGCCCTCCTCTTTCTCTCCTTCTAACACTTTCTTTCTATCTCTCCCATCTCTATCGTTCCCTTGCTATCTCTCTTCCGTTCTCCTTGTCTCTCTCTTTCTCACCCTGTCTCTCTCGTTCCCCCTCTCTCTGTTTCTCTTTCTCTCTCTCTCTCTCTCTCTCTCTCCCCACTAACTCAGTTTTTGCTAGGAGTGGTTTTGCTTTATGTTGAGGTTTGGGCTGTGATAAGTGTGGCTGTAGAACTGGGTCAGATCTGTGTGAGAGGTGATAACTCCTCTTCACACTCCTTTATCTGTGTTTGGGCTTCGAGCGAGTGATGAGGGCACATGTCTCAAGCTTCCTGTTATTCCACATTCACATCAAAGTCACGAGCATCTCAAAATGATCGTTGTATGAAATATGTTGCCCTACCTGTACCTGTAGCTTAAATGGTGGAGCATTGCACTAGCAGCACAAAGGTTGCGGGTTCGATTCCCAGGTATCTCACACACACTGATCAAATATATGACATGAACGAATGTTGCATCTGCCAAATACATATATAACTAAAGGAAAATTACAGTTAAAGTTTTTTTAATGGTTCAACAGAAATATGCTGTGTCTGTTTTGTACAGTAACATTAACCTCCTTTCATCTGAATGAAGTTCAGTGGTTTATTAAAATCCTTCATTCTGGGAATACTTGGAAATACATTAATGCAGACAAGAGGTTTTCTTAAAATTTGCTGTCGTGGTTAAAATGAAGGGACCCTCTTTACAATAATACCCCATGAATACATAAATGTTGAAGTTTCCCCTGAGGGTTGTTGAAATGAATATATCAATCACATAATAAATCTTCTAATGTGACAGTTCAGGTGATTGGCTCTTCTGATTGGCTCTTCCGATGCAGTGATGTGAAGTGATGCGGTCACATGTGGCAGATGAACAGAACGGCTCACGGACGGTTCTCTTCAGATATTATACAGTTCTGTGGCCCTGAAGTCCAATAAAAGATGGTACAAAATGTTATTTGGTTGAATCTCAAACTGTTTTGACACTAAATATTGTTTGGTAAGTCCTAGACAAGTTCTGCTTGTGCTGTAATTATTTTATGTGCTTGATTAAGTTACTAAATTAGTGAAGTCTGTTATTGTTTATCTCTAAATGTTCTGAAGGACAAAATATCCCCTCAGTTTTTCAGCAGAGAATAAAGTAATTTAACACATTAAGGAACTGAATGTTGCTTGCGTCACAGATCTTGAGAGTTTTGACCCGAGGGCTCATTGCATGGACAGTGTATGAAAGAATGAATTAGCGTGAAACATTTCCTGTTGTGCTAATGTGAAGGTACTTTTTTATGAGTAAATCCACAACAAATAACATGAATGTTATCATTAAATCACCAATAAGTTCTACCGTTAAAGGTGGGGAGGTGGTCATAACTAGAAACCTGGTTGAAAGTCTCTTTACATTCTGATAGCATCACTAGTGGTATAAATATAATTTTATATCTTCTCTGTGGAAGGTGTAGGACCATAAATGTTCATCCAATCATGCTGGTTTATTCCAACCTTTGCAGAACCTGGAAGTCCCTGTCCGCTCAACCTCAGACGTTCTGGACTGACTTCACCATGAGATCCTGAGATTTACCGCGAATTCAATAATAGCAACCCTCACAAGATCATCTAAACCAGCACTACGAAAATACAGGCCCACAGTTTCTCCCGTCTAAACCTGGTAAAGTTGATCCAATTCTCCAAGTGTTCCTGGGTTTGTTTTTTGACTTACAGAGAAATAAACCTTTCCTGCAGGTTGATTTTGATGATTTTATCAAAAGAGGAGGAAATTCAGTAAAATTAGACGCATACTTGTTACCTTTTGATGATTTGCATAGTTTTTGACAGAAAAAAAGGTTTCAGTGTGTGAACTTAGGACATGCTAAGACAAGCAGCAGACGTTATAATTTACAGGTTTGGAATCTGGCCGACATGTAGATTGAGAGAAACAATCAGCAATAGCCAATGAGATTACAGGAAACACTATCGTTAAAAATCAATTTGTCTTGGACAAAATGAATACAATCATTTTCCTCTGGAATCCCCACTGTTATGTTCCATTATGAGATTTGCTAGCCTAGACAGGCACTGATTGGCTGGTTTATTAAGCTTATTTTTGTTTAATTTATTTGTTCACCATCAACGTCAGTGAAATTGCAAAAGAGCGAGAGAGGAGAACGAGGCGGCGAAATATAACAAAACTACACAAGAACTTCAGTGTTTTTGTGTACGCTTGGTCTAAAAATAGTCTCGGCTCCTGTTAGCTCAAGTTTGTAGGAAATTGCACAACAGATATCTGAATTCGGCAGAAATAAACGTTGTCAGAAGTGTGGTTCACATTGGGTTCCTGTTGGCCTGTTTTGAGGCCTTAAGACAGAAAGTTGGAAGCGTCTCTCTCCATTACGTACCGACGTGCGTGAGGTAATGATGATGAAATGCTTGTAACTTCTCTTCTTCTCCACCTTCACTCAGGATCTGATGGAAAAATGTCATCTGTTTTTCTGTCTCTCTTATTTTTCAAATCGCACCTTTTTAAAGTAAGGCTGTCCTCTGTTTCAGTCCAGATAAAACTGTTCTGCAATAATGGGATTTAAATATGGAGGTTTCCGTAATGAACGGCACAGGAGACTCTCACCTTTCTTTTAAATTCTCACTTTCTCTACAGATGAGCTTTTAAATGAAGTGCAGTGGGTCTCTGTTTCCCCCTACAGTATAAATTATTGATAAAACATGTCTGTTCTCCTTAGTGTGATTCGTTTTCCTGCTTCTAACTGTTATTCTCCATGCACAACATCCAGATTCCACAGCGTTTAATATCACGCATGGAATGAATGGAGTCCAAAACCTGCAGACTTTTGTTTTGCCTGGCTGCTCTTTGCTCCCTGGCAGGGTTAATGATGTACGGACCCATTCATCTCCATTCAGAGTGGGCCGCGTGCTTCGACAAGCCCCCGGTCTCTGCCTCGGTGTTCTTTCAAGATATTCCTGTTCATTAGTGCTCTAGTCTCTGATTACTTCTGCCCTTTTGTCACGAGCTCTTTACTTGCTAATAATAAGCAGAACAATTCAGATCACATTCGCGTTCCATGCTGTGTTCCCGGCTTTGTCGGGTCTTCGTTGTAAATTAGAATTTTAATCTCAATGGTCACGTACCCTCTGTGAAATTAGTGACAACCGTGGTCTGTGCTCTTTATTTATTTGTGCATTTGTAAGATATCGTGCGTGGTGTTTGTGTGTGTGCCTGACACGTTGCTAACCATAACAACGTTTTAAAGCATCTCGCAGCTACAAACAAGAAATAATGATGCTAACGGTTTAAACCGCTTGCTTAGCTATTTATTTTTAGAAAAGACTAATGGTGTTAAGAAACGGTAGTTGTTGTCTGAAAGATTGAAAGACTGAAAGATGTGCAATATTTTAAGCAGCTGCTATAATCTGTTGGGTTTCTAATAATGTCCCTGCTTTTAGAATTAGTTTCTTTGGTTTATGTACATAGTGGATTTCACTGTTTAAATTTGGTTGTACGGTTAAAATTCTGTGTACAGAACAGGATTAAGCACTCAGAAAAGAATTGACATCGGTACAGAGCTGCCGTGTGTACGCAGCCAGTGTGACATTGATGCACAACCAAATTATACCAGATAAAGACACACGACTCTGTATTCATAGGCCGTACCACACAGTGGCGGATTGTGAATGTCTAAATGTGTTGCTTTATCAGTCCGTGGTTTCGTAGAGTGGCGTGTGGAAGAGTTATAGCTGCTCTCAACGCTCCTCCATTTCTCCTGCTAACTGTATTTTTCACTCTTTTATGCTCTGTTTCCCTGCAGCTAGCTGGAGACTCCTGGTGTCTTCATTGTTGTGTTGTTTTCTGCTATGTGCTTCATCAATAATGCTGTGAGGTAGAATCGACTCTCCGGAGACGCACACAGGCGCAGAGCGAAAGTAAAGCCCTTCCTTTCCTCCTCGTATCCGTTCGTATCTCTCTCGTGTGCCCTTTCTGCGGAGCTGCTGATCGTCCGTTAGCTGCAAACTTCTCTCATGCTGAGCAGAACCCTGCGCCCAGGTGAATTAATCACAGCCAGGTGTCACGTGGAGCGGATGGGAGCCGCCTGGGGACGAGGACACGGGGTACGAGGGGACCGGAGGAGGAAACTGTGCAGCGCTGGAGAGGAGTGATGGAGAAAGGTGAAGAGTCCATGGGTGAATAGCTCAGAAGGAGACAGCACTCAGAGATCATCCAGGATGAAGGAGAATTGAGATGGAAGCGGTTCTGGGACCAGAGTATTGCAACTTACTGCAAATTTGAAATCAGGCTGCGTCTGAAATCTTTGACAGTTCCCTCACTGCACTGTAACTTCGCAGGCAGCGTTTGCGCCCAAAAGGATCACCGGAAACTTATGGACAGACGGTGATTTGAAATGGAAGAGGACATTACTTTGTTGATAACTAATAAAATATTCAAAAACTACAATACTAATTTCTCAGTATAAATGAAATCAAAAGTTTATGAAAGTGTAAATAAAACTTTTCTCCAACTTCAGCTTTTTTCCTGTTCAGCCAATCATCTTCCCCGCAGACACGGGCGCACGGTATTGTGGGATATCAAAGGTAGTGAGGGATACATCTACGCTGCCTTCAAATATTGATCAGATGAGGGCATCTCCAGAGACAGGAAGTGAAGCAAACATTGAATTTGAATGTGCTTTGATGCCCTGGTATGTGTCCTCTGAAGGCAGCGTTTTACAGTATTGGGACGCAGTCTTAGTGAATCTAAACAGATTCCAAAGTTAAGTCTCCATCAGAAACTCGTATTGGGCCTGTAAATTATGCAGTTTAGTCACGATTAAGAGCTGTGGTGAGTAACGCTGGACACAGATAGCGAGGTGGATGTTCACTACAGTCCCAGAAATATTTTTGAGAACGAATGCTGTTGGTTGGCGCCTCCTTAACTTAAAATGCTTGACAAATAAACAGATTTATATTTAGATGAGAGAGTTTTGCTGCTGTGCTGTAATACATGCAACACTCAGTAGAAAACATCTGTTTTATTCATAACTTCATGATCATGTAAATCCCTGATAAAGTTAACAGATCTAGC
This sequence comes from Yasuhikotakia modesta, assembly GCA_036877545.1. NCBI lineage: Eukaryota > Metazoa > Chordata > Actinopteri > Cypriniformes > Botiidae > Yasuhikotakia > Yasuhikotakia modesta. The sequence goes on along the minus strand of JBAJNP010007500.1, from coordinate 9,404 downwards.
ATGAGATTGAAGTTTCAGCTCTTCCCTGGACTTCAGAAAGAAAAGGTCACTGGAAAGTGATGTTATTTACTCCCCTTACATCATTACAAATGTGTGCTTTAGTTTCCTCACAGAAAGAGGGCAGATTTCTGTTCTATGTGAAAATAGGTGAGATGATCTTTAAAAATTGAAGACGTTTCACGTAATACAGCAGCGTAAACATGATCCATAATTTGTTTGGTGTCATATAATGATGTAGTTCTTGGTGAGGGATTTCAGGCAAAATTGTATTTGTTTCATTTGTGTTTCACATGTTGTTGATTGATCTTAATTTTATTTCATTTACACACACAGGTTCAAAATGTTTGATGTCATCGGCAGCACAGAACGTCGTCGGTTCTCATGTATGGTTCTCATGCATGCAAATGCGGAATGAGCCTTTGAGATCAATAACAGAACGTAAGATTTTTAAGAATTGCCTTTCTGTTGCTTACGTTTCAAAACCAATATGATTGCAGCATTTTTCATTTACTTTGGTTGTAGAATTATTTTATCAGTATGTTGCTTTGAATAAAAGCATCTGCTAAATGAATAAATGTAAACGTATTCCTCATCTAATTATGATAAATTATTATTCATTACTGAGCAACGACTAACATCACACTTGTAATTAAAGCCTCTGAAGAAAAATTCATTTAATATAATTGTGTGTGTGTATGTCTGTGTGTGTGTCTGTCTGTCTGTGTGTGTGTGTGTCTGTGTGTGTGTGTGTGTGTGTGTGTGTCTGTCTGTGTGTGTGTCTGTGTGTGTGTCTGTGTGTGTGTGTGTGTGTCTGTGTGTGTGTCTGTGTGTGTGTCTGTCTGTGTGTGTGTGTGTGTCTGTGTGTGTGTGTGTGTGTCTGTGTGTGTGTCTGTCTGTGTGTGTGTGTGTGTCTGTGAGATTGCATGTGTGTGATTGCATGCAATTGTATGCGTAGGTTTATTTTCTTTCAGGGTAAAGCAGTTTGCAAAAGTTAAGTAATCTGGAATAATTGCTTCTTGTTAAAAGTTTATATTGTTTAATCGCAGCTAAATTATACAAAGTCACGTCAAAGTACGCTATAAAAACGTTATTCAATGTTTGTTTTTCACAGGATTTGAGTTGCTTTGTCTTCATGAATGAGAAGCCACACTGTGATGCTAAATGCCAGCACACTTTATTTCTCAGTGGGGATCTGAATGAGTCTTTCAGTGTGTGACATCACTTCCTGTCCTGTGAGGCTGATCTGTTAACTGAAAACTGTGAGAAAATCTGCAGAATCTGAGGTCTCTGAAAGGCAGTCAGGGCCAGTTTACCTCAGGATCAAAATTATTTCTGGATTAGAGGCGAACGTCCGGGATGTTTTTCTGTGTCCTTCAGCTGTCTCCTGTAAGTATCTCTCTCTGATCTTCAGATTCTAGCTTTAGGCCGTGATAGAGATGGGCTTTTTCAGTGCGTTTACATAAACATCCCCCATTGAACGTTACAAAGTGGACATGTTTAGTGCTTGTTCTGATTTCTGATGGATGTTTTGAAAGCAGGTTGTTGCTCACGGTTGACACTCCTCTGCTCGCAGGGCAACGCATTTACCAAGTGATTTCTTTCTTATGGAAAACACATTTTTGTTGTCAGAAATTTGGGAGAAAGTATAATTATGCCATTTGTGGCATCAAATCTGCATTTGACAGCAATTTCAAGATTGAAAAAGTTTTCTGGACATTTTACAGGAAATTCTTGTCATTTCAACTCTCTCAGCTGTAATAGCCATATGTGTCAAGATCATCTGCTGTTTTTAGCTTGACGGCAAAATCGCTAAATGCAAGTTTTCTCAAAGATTTGCAGAAGTCGCCAAACTCATTTAAAGAGGTACGACCTCATTTCATCCTTGTCTCATTGTCGCCATGTTCTGGAGAGAATCACCTTCCTCAGAAATGGTGAAGTATAAACTCACAACATTTCATCTAAACAACCATTTTAAGGTTTGTCCTTCACATATTTGTCATTTAGAAAGATTTTGACTATCTTCTCAGTAAGTCCTTTTTATGACTGAATGTTTTTCATGACTGAAGGGAGAATTTACAATTCAGATTTTGCAATAATAAGCTCTTTTGAGAGCTGAGTTCAGGTTCTGTAGTGTTTAATTTAAGAATGTTTAATTTTAATGCGTTTTAGTGAACAGTTCTTAAAGATACTGCCAATTATTAATATGGAGGATTGTAACTAACAATGCTGTACTCGGCTAGTTTTAGTAATTGGTTTATTATGTATCATTAGTATATTTTAGAATTATGAATTATTATTTTTTTTGTTACTTAGCATGCATGCTCATGTCAATAGTATCTTTCTAGGGCTTGAGTTTGGCCAGTAATATACCCACAAATAGCTTTCTGTGGCTTTCTACTGTCCTACAAGGGAAAAAATCTCATTACAAAGTCTCATTAAATCCATCCCTCTACATTTATATTTAAAGTCAACATGAAATCAAAATTGCCTGTATTTACTTTAATGCATGTTTCTGGCCTCATTGTGTGCGATTCATCGGTGCATGTAATTCCAATTTCAAAGAAAAAGATTCTTTATTAAAATAAAACTTGCTCCGGCATTGAAGTGAGTTTACTTCACATCTGACGTCACCAATCAGAGCAAAACGGGATTTTGAGGAACAGAAGAGAGAAGATGGTTGAGGGGGAGGAGTTAGACATAAGTGGTTTCTTTAAGCCCCTCCCCTCCTGACACCTGCTTCATTCTAGTATGTAATAGCCACATTTCACCATCTAATGAATTCCTGATTACATTTTTTTCCTCAATCAAAATCCTGTTTCGCTCTGAAATACATCAATTACCAAAGTAAAATTGCTTGCCAATGCAGGAACATCATGATCAAGGTCATAAAACACAAGAAGACAATTTTTAAGAACATGCCCACAATACACATACAATGACAGTGTTTGCATCTGTTATTTTGAATTTAAAGTGGTTAAATTAGATTTTTTAATACCTGTTTTCCCAGCGGACTATTTAGGCTTATACGGATTGCTCCAAATGAAATGCATCAGACATTTTGGTAAACTCAGCTTTATAAAACATTGTCCATCCTCTGAGCATGTTAAAAGATCAGACTGCTTGCGTTCATCATGCAAAAGCGCATTTGCATATTTTTTTAATGCAGAATACGCATGCAAAATGACTCAGAATTTGCACATTAAATTGCAGATAAAAACAGGCCCGTGTTAATAGGTTTATGCATTTAGTTGCATGCAATTGTGAATTGCAGCATGCATTCATTCTGTTGCAGTAACTCTGTATTCAACAGAAGCAGTTTTGCACTCCTGCTTTTAAAAAATGTAAAAGCTGTGCTGAAAACTGACCCATGCTGAAATGAGAGGTTTGTTTTTTTTTTATAAATGCAGAACAAGCAAAGCTCTTCACTCACAGTTCTGACCCGCTGTGAGTTTCACTCCGCTGAACATCTTATGTTCTTCCCGTCTCACATAGACACAGGATGTACTCGAGCAGAAACAAGACTGAAGATGAGCAGAGGTTTAGGAAGGCCACCGAGAGCGAAGCTTCGCTGTGGGCTCATGTCTGCTCTCTGAGGCATTTGTATTTACTGCTCTGTCGACTTTATATTTAACTGTTTCCCTCTGTTTCAGATGTGCTCCGGCTTTAAGGTTTCCTCAGTGGCAGCGCTGGAACATTTCACGGATTGTAACACTTTGACACAATGAGTTTAATTGTATGGTGGGAACACAGGTAAGATCCCAGACTCGATGGCCAGGGAACATACGGACTAGTGGCTTTTTTGTTTTGGTTAATTAAAGAATATGATATTTGCTCAATTAATGGTGATGTAAGGCTGCTAGCTTGAATAATACAAATTAACACAAATTAAGGTTTATAAGTGCGTGTAAACATTCCACATCTTTGTAAGAGTTGCAGAAATTGGAGTTTGAAAATTAACATTTTGTAAAGGTTTAGGGGAACCTTAATAGAAACACTTGCTGTGAGTGTGTGTGTGTGTGTGTGTGTTCGGAAAACTGTTTGTGTGATTTCAGCTGGAATAAACTTCGTCTGACACAAAGGTTGGTCCTGGTTCAAAAGCTTGAGGGAGTGTGAAGTGTGTGTGTGTGTGTGTCAAAGTGCATGTGTCAGCGTGTGAGTCAGTGTGTATGAGAGCATGCATGCATGTGTGTGTGTGACTCTGAGTGTGTAGGAATCCACAGAGATGCTAACGCACTGATTAGTCTCTTTCTCCTGTGCTGTTGTCTTTACCTGCTGGCATCTGCCAAGTTCATTCACGCACACACTTGTTCACTGACCTTAATAAGTCAAGCTCACACTCAAGTGTCCATTTCTTCTGCCAGGCTGAAGATAATGAAGGTGCCTTATTGCACCTAATACACTCCTCACAAAGGCGGAACTTCAGGGTGTGTGATTTTATTTGTTAAAACTCTTTCTACCGTACAATGATAAATAAGCCATTAGATTAACTTTCAGCTTGATGGCGTGAGTTTAAGGCAGGGTTACCTGTCCGTTTGTCTTTCCGTCTGTCTGTCTAATGCTGTATAAACTTTATAAGAGCATGCCAAGATTCTTGACAAACTTTACTAGTTATTTTTGCAATTTTGTTCGGTGGTGCAAAGAAACGATTTTACAACCCAATAAAGTTACTTCTGTACAGAACCTTTCCACTTTTAATGCTTTCACAAGTTTTAACTCGGCTAAATTCAAGCTAAAGTTCAAGGTAACTTCAGAGGAACACATTTGTGCGGCTTGTGAGTGGATTCATATGTGTAATTATTGCTTTCAGATCTCTGCTGGAGATCTCATGCATGTGTTCCTCTCTTCATCTCTGGAGCTTTGATTGCTGTGGAAAGGTGGACATTTCCAGGTGAGCAGTACGTGTGTGTCACATCCATTCACATCATTACATCGTCAGGTAAACATTACACTTACTGTAAAAACATCAACACCAGACTGTGTGTGTATCCGCATGTCTGATCGCGTGACACATTCTGGGGCCGAGTCCAGCACTGTTCATCAAAGCATCCTTCAAGGTTCCCCTCATCTTTGTGGATGCAGTGATGTATAATTTTGTGTGCGCATTGATCGAAAGTAAACTTTTCTGATCATTAGCATTGACTTTACTCACCTTTCCGCACTCAGAAGCAATCGCCCGACACTCGTTCAGCGGGGAGGCCATTTAAAAGCTATTTTGTAACCATCAATGGAAATGTCAGCCATAAGTAGGCAATGCACTGAATTTACACCCACACAAAAGCTCCACAGACTTTCACAAAAACAGGGCCGTGCATCATTCACAAACGTCGTGTGTTTATTCAGTTACATTTACATCCGTTTTGATGTTGCCACCAATAGAAGCGCAGCCCCATTTAGCACATTTTACCATATTTAAATCGATTCTACAGATTTCCACCCACGACTGGCAGCAACATATGTTTGCTTGTGCAAATGCAGCCAGAATTGTGATTTATAGCATGAAGTCTGGTCCATATTGCAGCTAATTCTAAGCCAAGAAGTGTCCACAGCGACTGACAATAGCTGATCTGATTTGCCTGAAACGAAGCTTTAATCTTTTAGTATTTTTTTAAAGCTACTTACCTGGTAAAATTGGTCAAATCCACTAATTCGTTTTTTGTTAAGAGGCACTCATTGACCCAACGCCATCACAGGAAAATGTAGTTTCCTGGTGGCTTAATAAAAATATCCTTTTTCTGACTCTCCTAAAAATTGTTCCTGTAGGGGAATCCGATTTGAGCTTGTGATTTTTAACAAGAGATTTTCTGTTCAATATTTACAGACAGTCATCGAGTAACGGGTCATCCCAGCAGGACTAGTTATAAGTAGGTGGTTTACATTTGCGCACTTGGCAGACGCGTTTATGCAAAGCGACTTATAGTTCATTCAGCTGAGCTACAGGAACATAATAGTTTTACATTAAAATAATCATAATGTTCTAAGTTAATGCAGTTCTTTGGTCTGGAGGGGTCAAACATGTATAGATATATATGTATTTGTGAACTAAAGAATCAATCCATCCGTCTGTCTTTGTCTGTATTCTGTCTGCATTAAGTTTCACTTTCAGTGCCCATCTGAAAGTGACCTCTGCATGAGGGCTGGATCCTCTGAGCCCGTGTTTCTGTGGTTTGTGATTGACAGGAGATGTTTCTGGTGTGTTTGGTAGCTCCCTGGAGTCCAGTTCACCCCTGAGCTCACCTGCTGTGAGATTCACTACTGACAGTCTGAATTTACTGACAGACTCACTGACTTTATAAGATGACAGGCCCGACCCGTGTCCCACTAAAAGAGACTCACTGTACTACAGGGAGCGTAAGATGAACAAAAAAGATTTTAACAAGGGCGTTTTTGATTAAAGCTTCAATCCAAAGCTTTTTTAGGTTGAGAATGAACAAAATGAAGTTATTAATTGAGTATGTGACAAATCGGTGTGCAAAACCTGCCCGGTGTCTCCTTGCCCATTCGCACCGATGAGTTTATAATTTAAGCAGTCTGACCAATTTCCTGGAAAATGTGTTAGTTTGGCTTCACCATGTACAGTAACCTGCAATTCCTTGTTTTAAACAGAGATGGCGACAAAGGCCAAAGTCACAGATTGCAGTAACCTGTGCAGGACGTGCTATAACCTGTAAAGCTTTTCTTATGTATTATAAAATCCTTTAGCTATTCAGTTTGCTTAAGCCTGAGTATTTTCTCTTTGTTTTAACATTTATGTAAGACAGGGCTACATTTATTCATTTAGCAGACGCTTTAATTCAAGCGATTAAACAAGGAAAATACACAGCAATGAAAGCCATTAATCCAAGTGAGACACTATGATGAGAAGTGCCACAATACGATGTATATGCATGTTTAAAATGCTTCTACAGTTGTGAGTCAGAGAATCGCAGGTTTCTGACTGTTTGGTCTGTGTGTGACTCCAGTGTAGGTGCAGTGAACCATAAATAGAGCGCATTGTGAAGGCCACCTCACTGCAGACTCGGTCTCAGTGCTCCGTAATAAAGCAATTCTGTGCTGCTAAGATAATGATCTTGAGTTTAAAGAACATTTATTGCCACCCACAGCATGTTATTCACTAGAGACATTTCTTCCGGAAAATAAAAGCCACAGGCAGCAGGGGTCGCAGAGAGCAAGCCAGCCGAGTGCCTCTCGATCTAATTAAAGCGTAGGGCGCTGGAGCGCTGATCCGATTTGCTGTCGTTTTCAACAAGGTAATCTGATTGGCGGTAGGTGCCAGGGATTTGATCTGATTGGCTGTGATAGTCAGCGTGTAGATCTGAGCTGATCTGATTGGCTATAGATGTCAGACAGTTGATCTGATTGGCTATAAGTATTAGCGACTTATGTCCAAGAAATGCAAATCTGATTATTTCCATGTCATATTAAAAATATCATATTTGTTTTGTCTTACAGTTTTTTTTCTCTTTTTTATTAGAAGCAGGAGGAAAAATCGTGTTACCAAAGTCCCTAAAATATTGGATTCAGGAACCCACAGCCCCATGGTGCCTTTTAACATAGTCTGTATACTGCAGAAAAAAACTAATCTGATAAAACTGAGCTATTCCACAAGTACTTTAAACACAGAGTCAAGGTTGTAGCCTCAATCTCTGTATGAAATATAATCTCATCATCTCTAAAACAGAATCTTTGAGGGACAATGGAAAAAATGATTGTCAACAATGTGCAATCCAATCCCCCTGTTCTGACCTGGGAAACCAGCTCTCAGCTAACAAACTTTCCCTTTCCCCAGAATTACATCCAGTTCTGCACGGGCTGTTTCGCAGGTCAGTAAAAATTGTGTTTGTTTTGAAAGTTCCTGTGTGATGAATGAGGGCAGAACATTTTGTGAAAACGAACTGAAGTGAAACATCCTTTCTGGGTTCAAAACGGAGAAAGATTTCTGAGATGAGTGGCTCAGAAACAAAAGGAGAACGTTTGGAAAACCTGTGTTGTGATCCAGCAAACGATGTTAGGTTGTGAGAACATTTCTGCAATGTTTCCATTAAGTATTGTTACTTACAAAGATGTCAGTTGTCATGCAAAATTGGCAGCTGATTGTATCGGATCTTATGGGGAATATTGGTCATGTTTAACATTTCGTCATTTTAGGTTGTCAAACGTTTCTGTAATGTTTCCATTAGGTTAAGTATGTGACTTTTGGAAACATTACAGAAACTTTCTTACAGCCTAAAATTGCAAAATGTTATTTGAAAAGTTCAACATGTCCAGTATGTTTAGACAACGTATTACTGTTAACATTGTAACGTTATTTAAACTTTATTTAACTTTATTATTTACTGTAATGTTTTAAAAGCGTTTCACTAACACTATAGCATGATACACGATTAAAAAAGCGCTGCTAACATTTACTGCAGGAACTTTTTGGATAGCGGGAACTTTTACAGAACGTTCTGAGAACCTCGGTTAGCTGAGGAGAACCTTATCTGGAACGGGATAAAACAAGATATTCTCCTGATGAGCTGAGAGCTGATTTCAGACGTCATTACAGGAGTCCAGAAAGATTCTGTTTCAGAATCTCACCATGACATAAAGAGCATTGGTTATAAGACGTCAGCATGCAGTCTGCGCTCTGACTTCTAATCTAATCATCTAATAAAATCTGCATGTTAAGGAACCACCTGGAGGGATTTGGGCTCTGTTAATAGCGAACGCTAAAAGACGACAATTGATTAAATCACAACCCGTGGGGAATTTTGGTAATTTGCTTTGTAATCAGACCTGGTTAGAGATGTTTCTGTATTTTTATTAAGTAGAGCATGAAGACTTCGTAAAACCCTTCATTATTGTGGCTTGTTATTCCGTCAGTGTCACACGGTATCACAGCATAAATCGTGTTAAAATCGTGCGTTACGTTTATCCCAGAGAATAGAAATAACCAAAGGAGTCTGAAACATCTCTGTCCTGTTTCACCCTCAAATCAAAAGCAGAAGAAATACAAAAATTATAATATTTATTTATAATATAATAACATTTTGATTTTTTAGTGCCTTAGGGATTTTTGCATTGTGACACAAATCTTTACACGTACACAAACACACATTGTGTTTATGTGGAGAATATACTATTGTGTGTTATATAACTTCTAGCTCATGAAAGTGTTGCTGTGTTTCTATAAACGGCGATGATGTAAATTAGCATTGTCATTCAGTCAGTTAGCATTGTCACTTTCCTGCAGCTCCAGAGTAATTGGTCACATGACATTTACAGCTCATGCGATTGGCTCAGTTGTGTCCACAGAACTAAGCAGACATGAAGACAGATGAAACCGTGCAGGTTGTGTAATACTAGAAATGAAGTGAGTTGTGGAAAATTATGCTTAAGCTACCTTAATGGAAGACTAATTTTCC